>JAPYYV010025696.1:0-15034 GCA_030522625.1 Copidosoma aretas
CTAGGAAAAAAACTTAGGTGCCAAGTGAATTCTGGGATCAGGCTTAAATTAATTGAACATAAATATACTGCAAATGAACGTGCATAGTAAATGTAGAACGCGCGCAAAAAGCTCGTGGGACTTCATGATCAATAGTCATGTAACGCGGTGAGAGCAGGGGTTCATTGCCGAATTCACAAGCGCGTCTGGAATATTTCCAGTCAGATCAAGCCTTCGTGCAAAAATTTGCATGGAAATTCTGGATTTCGAATGGTCAATGAGTTTGTGTGGCCGGAATGTTTTATATGGAAATTTATATTTGAAAAATCATCAGATTTACTCTGCATCGATAACTGTGGAATGAAACTTCTATAATTTTTATAATCGTAATGGGTAGGCATATTTTTATTCAATTTATACGTTGCATTATTCCACTGAATAAATATGACAGCTATTCTAAATGCTATGTCAAATGTATATAGTATGCAAATCTTAAATATTTACAAAATGTATGTTTGTTACTTCTATTTGCTACGTAGTGAGAATTAATAAATTCAAACAAGATAAACTGCAATGTACTAAGAGAAGAATACCAGGTGTAAAGTAAAATGTACTGATAAAATATATTTAAAATATATTTTTAAAAATTTGATAAATTTGAAAAATTAATGTAAAAACTATTGTTATACTAGAAGGACTCCTACAAAATTTCTACAAAGTTTTTTTTTTTTTTTTTTTACAGAATTTCAATAAAATTGCATGCAACCAAACGAAAATATCATATTCTTTGAGAAATTCCTACGAAACTTTTAATAAAAATAGAAGAATGGTCTTGCGCTTCGAAATAACTAATATCTTACAGCTGTACGTGTGTGGTAATATTCTTTTACGTGATTTTTATTCACAATTTCGTGTTACGATCGTAAATATCATTTCAAATATTTTTCGTTAAAAAACGTTCTAGCTGTGTATTTACTTGTGCACGTATATTATGCATACAGGCTGTACAACTGGCCAATTCAATGCTTTTAGTGCATACATTTCTCCTTTATCTTCTTTTCCGCGATAAATTATTGGATGGTGTTGTATCTTTTTTTCTCTTGAACTATCTGCGTTAGATTGTGCTCCGTGACATGTGACTGTGTATAAATGTACAACAAGTGTGCGTATGTATACGTGAACGATACAATGATTTTGCAGTTGCAGATCGATACGAGAAGTAATGGTTTTTACTTATGAATTTGCTATTCGAGCGCGAGCGTAGCGGCATAACGGGCTATTATTTTGCTTTTTCGCATATGTATGTACATAAACGCATGAATGTACTGATGCGCGTATGTACATGTGGATTTTTTTCATTTTAAAAATTTTTTTATTCAGAGGTATTATAAAAGGTAGAGATAAAAAATTGTAAAAAGCAACACACTAGAAATTTTCTATAAGTAAAAAAGTCAACTTTTACAAGGTAATTTTCTTGTTAAATTTTCAAATTCAGTAGCATAGAAAGGAAGAGTTATTCTTTAATCAAAAATAGATGTAGGGAAGAGCCAATGTTTAAATTAGAAAATAGCAATATTATAGTGTTATTTTTAGTCACATTTTAGTATTACATTCAGAGCACTTTTTATTTTACTATACGATTTTATTGATTTTTTGTACGGATTGTTCAAAATAAATGTGCATTATCTACTTTGTGAATACAAACAAAGACAAAGTATCGAATTCACGTGCAATGAATCTCAGGAGAAACTTCGTAAAATGAACCCTCAACGCGATGAAAAATACAAACTATTGTAAAGCCCTGTATCATAAAAGTATCTAAAATATATCATCGTCCCTCACGAAAAATGTAACTTCGATTTTTCAAAAATTTTAATTTTTGCAAATATTATTACAATTGTTGACACTCTAAAAATCAGCTTGTTGAGTTAGTAATCATCTCGATAAACGATCAATCAATTTCCACAAAAAAATGTAACGACGAAAAAAAAGCGATTTTTGAAAATACTGAATCGTATTATTTTCGTAAGAGGCGATGACATGTCAATCGATTGTACTATCACAGTTCGAACGAATCGAGCTCGTCGTTTTACACGGAGAAACTGTCGAGAGCGAAGAAACATTTTTTTTCCGATCCCGAGCACTTTCGAAGGACACGGCCTCTCGGGAACAAATGTAGCGAGCTGAAAGCATCCGTACACGCGTACACCCGCCAAAAAATGAAATGAGATTCCTCTTTTTAGAGTTTATTTTTTCAACACTCGAGGGGATTGTCCTTTTCCTGGCTTTGATATCAATGGGTTTAAATTTCCCGAAACTGTCGCTCTTTTTTCACGCGCTCGAGCTCTGCTGTCCGTGGCCAAAGTGAGATTTACATGTTAAAGGCACGCAACGCTCGCGTTTTCATCGTTCCGTTTGTATTTATCTCGCGGGCATTTTTCAGAAAAATCGACGCGTCAACGAGTAGGTATGGCGTCGAGTGTCGTAAAAATCTCGCTCGTGCATGAACTCTTTTTTTTTTTTTTTTTTTTTTTTTTTTTTTTTTTTTTTTTTTTTTTTTTTTTTTTTTTTTTTTTTTTTTTTTTTTTTTTGTTTTTCTCTTCTTTTAAGTTTTTTAAATATTTTATTTAAAAGATAATAAAACACGCGATTCATCGCGGAAAATAAAGAGCTTTTGTCATGATCGAATTGATTTTCCGTGTTTATTTTTCAGCGACAGATCACAGCTCGTCCTGGCATTATATTCTTTGAAAATGACGCTGAAAGATTTGACGATCAGAACCCACGAGTTCCATTATTCCCGATAGTATTCGACACGATCCTTGACATTTTGAAATAATTATTCAGCGACAGTTAATAATTCATCCTGATAAGAGCGCGGTTGAGCAAAAACCAAATTGACTAAATAGTAACCAAAATGAGAAAACCGAACAAATAATACACATTCCATGGTAGCAAGATTATAGAAATGGGAAAACAAAAAATTCAACCGAGATGGAAGGGGGTCACCCCCTAACTCGCCGCGTCAAAGAAGAAACGAGCAAACCGCGCGACAACAACGATTTACGAGTCTGTTTTTCCATCAAACTCATTTCGCGTGCACGGCCTCGCGCTTCGAACCTATGTGTAAGGTATACACACGTTGTACACGCACACACTTGACTTTTTGCTCTCTTTGCCGCGTCGATCGGGTGGGCGCGTTAAAGTTTGTGTCCATACAGGTATACGTGTATACGGCCCTTGATACTTGCCAATGGCATCGTACGTGCTCTATTACGGGCCGAACTTCGCCGCGGACTTTTTTATGTTTGCGCTCGCGCCAACTTTTTACTTCGGAAAAGCGCTCCCGGAGTTAATATCTGTACATACCTATATATGCGCATACGTGTGTAGGCGGAGTGGCGGCGAAATTTCGTTACCCGCGGGTGAAGAACACTTTTGCTATTTATTAGGCGACTTTATGAACCCGCGTAACTTTATTTTTTTTTTTTTTGGTGCCGAGTTTGTTTTGCGAAAAAATCGTGAGCAGACATTTTTAAAAAGTGGACGACGATCGCTGTTGGAATTTGTTGATTATTTGGATGTAGACGTTTCACGGTAATAATTTCAACTCAAAGTTTGAAAATAAAATAATCCAGCTCGACTGAGCTGAGTGTGAAACGAGAAAACTGCGAATCTGTTACTTGTGTCTTTGAAACTCGTCAGCAGAGTCTTATTAAATTACTATGATCCGGGAACGAGCGAGCTTTGTTAAAATTTTAATAAGCGTGTTAGGAAATAACGCGTCGCGCTCCGTGAATAATGTGAGCTCGCGCGACGTTTCGAAATATCAAACTGATGCACGAGAGTACGCGCCCCTTTCGCTATGCTCATTATTATGCACAAATACGTCATACTCGTTCATTCCGATGTCATCTACGTCTTGTAAAATGCATCTATTTAGTTAAGTCTACGTATAATCAAAAGATGCAAGTTATATTATACTACGTGTCTCTCTAGAAAATACGCTGTATTTGCAAGTGGATTCTCGAAGAATCGTTGTGTACACATTACGTAGGTATATACACACACAACTGTGATGTGTACATAAGTATATGCGTATACAACTTATATACAATGGGACGCTACAAGCAGATCTTTCGGGGTATTCGTGGATGCGAATCACGCAGACATTCTTTTTGCGCTAAGGTATTGGTGTGAATTTTTAATGGTCGGGCGGTGCACACTTTGCCAAAGAAGAATCTCCTGAATTTATACATTTTTGTATTTTTCTCTCTTTTAGCGTACATGTATAATACTAAAAGTGAGTATACGGATATAATTATATACGGTGCGATTCTTGTACGCCAGCGCAAAGATAAATCATACTTTCGTCGTCAAGCTCTTTTTACGCGAGCGAGCTTTTTATATCATACAACTTGCGCGCTTTTAAATCCAGACATAATATTCTGGAGTGCAATTTTAGTACTGGAAAATTTTAGATCGTATGAAAACTATACTCTGATGATAAAATTGTTTTTCATTCTCTCTCTTTCTCCCGTTAGATCCGTACACCAATTTAAATATTCACAGCATCATGAAAATTACAGTTTTATCTTAGAATTTAGCTTTTGTTTTGAATGAGAAATTTTTGTAATATCAGAACAATCACAGGATACTGATGAAAAATTTTAAGATGGAAATATTAAAATTTAGAACACATGGTTATTTCAACAGAAATCATGCTGCCTTGAATTTAGAGTGAGAATCGTTTAGACTAATTGTATTAAGGTAGGTCAAATATCATGCAGATTATTTTAAATTTTGTTAAATATATATACACACATATTTTTCAGATTAGTGATAAAGTAATTTATCATTCAAGAGAATGAAGTGAACATCGAGTAATACTATGAAATGGTTATTACACGTATAGACGTACACAGCAAAGAAAGGTCCAAAGACAGAAAATTCTTCTTTAAAATTGGTGCACTAGTCGAGGTGAAATAGTAGGGCGTTCCATCGCATTACCAAGCAGATCAAATACATTATGTAATTAGGACTCTAAATTATCTTAGTCTCAGAGTACAGTTGCAATAATGGTATAGTATCGTATAGTCTATGAGAAAACAAAGTACAATAAAAAAGTAGCACAGGTATAGATTATCATCCACGTGTAGAGGCGAGGTTTCGGAGAGGTGGTGAAAAATTTCTTACGAGGCTGTGCAATTCAAGGGTCATTACGAAATTAAACCTACGTTTGCAGACAAAAAAAGAAATAAAATAAAAGTAAAGCCGGGGAAAGTCCTACAGTAAGCTGAGCTGGATGAGAGGTAGCAGAACGTGACGGGAATAACCCTCCCTCGTTTCTTAATGGAGAATCACGTAAGAATTAAATGCTTGCCGACTCTGCGATTTACGTGCAGTAGTAGGTGGATGAGGAATTGCTACCGCTCGTCCTTGTATACTAGCTCGACTAGCTTTGCTCGTGTGGGAGGGACTTTTTCGTGTATGAACAAGTGTATGTGAATTAAATTAAATGCATTGTATTGTGTATTGTATGAGTACGTAATTGATGAATAATTAATTACGTGTGTTATACTCGTATTTTTCATTTCGTGGGTTTATAGCTCGAGTAATGGACAGAGTACAAGGGGGGAATTTAGGGGAGAGAAAAAAGTCTGTGTACAGGGTTGCGAAAGAGAGAGAGATCAGTTCGGAGGGTAGCTGTCTGTCTGTTGTACAGGTTGGGGTTGTAGAAAGAAAAATTTACAGCAGCTTCGGAAGTCGAGAAAGTTTTGCTTAGAGCTGGGCTCGTGGAGAAGGGGAAGCTGATCTTAAGAAAGTTTTGCAGTAAATTGCGAGTCGATGCTTTCTCTCTCTTTTTTCTGCAAAGTTTTAGAGCGCGTATAAAAGACTTTATTTTACAAATCAATTACTTTACCGAAATGAATTTACTAGTTGTACATGTAATCTAGTTTTTAATTAAAATTCCATCCGAATGGATTGAACGATTTGATAATGTAACGGACTACACTTTATAATAATTAAAGCCCCAGTTAAGAGTTTGGATTGGAAAATTTCATATTTTTTGTAATGACAAAAGAGATAGTAGTTTTCGCACGAGATTGGAAAGGCTTTAATTTGCGAACCAAAAGGTTTATGGCACGAGCCGTAGGCGAGGGACGTAACGAGGTTCGTAAAGAAGCTTTTACGATGAGTTACGAATGCTATTTTTCCTACCGAGGGTGTAGCAGGGTTCCAAAAAGGCCCGAGGTAGGAAAAATATTTTTTTTAAATCATGTAATTTTTTATACGTAAAAGTCATGAATATTGTTTCCAGAATAATAAAGGATGAATTATTACCATGGCATCGACTCGCAGTACTTACAAGACTTTCCTAGGTGAAATTTGACTGAAAAAGTTGCCAAGGATCGATTTGACAGATACAAACTAGATTGTACGTAAGTTTTTCTTAAATTTAAAGAAAATTTTAAAATTATACTGTTGATGTTATTTTTTACGTATTCACCGTACGATCATAAAAAATTACACACAAGAAAATCCTATGAAGTTTACGAAAATTTCGAAAACACGTTATAAAATGTTTTTCGTGTATTCGTGCATACGTGTAAAAAATGTTCATTTTATGATTTTTTATTTAAGATGACCTATTTTGTCTTATGTTAAATGAATAGGGTTTTCAGACTCTTTTTAACAATGGAAATCTGTCTCATAAATAAAATGCGTAAAAAAAATGAATTTCAGGAGTCATATGGCTACGGTTTGAGCTGTTGAGATAGGGAGCTGTTTTAATTAACTGAGGTGGGAGCCAAAAACTTTTAAGTATAACATGAATATGTAAAAACAGTGTGTCAAAAAATATTTAAAGTTAAATAAATTGAGAGTAATAATAAATTAATACAAAATAAAATTCAAAGGCACCAAGATTAACGATTTAAGATTTGAAGTCATAAAAGATAAATAGCAAAATGAGTCTCGAGCGTGCATTGAGCTTCTGTAGTTGTCAAATTATTCGTTACAAAACGTAAATAAAACTATTTTTACTTAACAATAAATATAATAATGCAAAAATTGATAAGAATTCAACGAGGAATTCAATTGGCACTCTACAAGCTTTTGAATATTGGAAGAATGGATACCCATTAATGATGAAACTAATGGATATCAATTGAAATGCTGTACAATAGTAAATTTACAATGATTGATATTACATTAAGAGATACTGACTGGAAACATTAATTTGCAATGCTTTAAATTTTTAACTGTTTTTGATTAAATATTATAATGGGCAAAAATGATCAGTTCTTTTGGCGTTTTGTCAAAATTAAAATTATAATGGAGTTTAATCATAAATTTCCATTATTTCTGTTGTAGTATCCGTAATTCGACTTCATTATGTAATGGAACCGACAAAGACTATAAATTTTATTTGTTCGACTAAGCTCAATGTACGCTTACTTTTACTTCTTTCGAATGCTTTTAATTTTGATTAACCATCTTATTGAACGCAGCAGTATTAATTTGGTGATTGAAAAGGTTGATGTATAATTAAATAAATTTTCTCTTTCATGTCCGGTTCCTTGAATAGCAGAAATTTTCACTTGAAAAAATTTAATGTAACATGCAATATTTAAATGTAGTAAAAATTTGTATCTAGTAATTGTTAGTACAGATACACTTTAATCATATTACGAATTATTTAAGTCCATGCAAGAAGGGATTATTAGGATCTGATTTAGTAATCTATTTATATTAATAAGTGCATATCAGGAAGTACTAGAGAGTACTCTTTCTTCGTGGTGCATATAATGTAAAAATTCATTATTAAAGTAGAGTAAAAATATTTTGAATGAAATCTATGAAGCAGATACAATAGAGGGATATAAGTATACAATCTAGAGATTTTAAATTCTTACTTGACAGGTAACAATATACATAAATAAATCAACAAAATGAGTACTGCACTAGGGAAACGCACTACTCAAATTTCCATATGATAAGCATCCGAAAGAAAGACTAACAATTATTGAAATAAAAGAAAAGTATATATTAATCGTATTATAAATGTATTTGCATCAGAAAAAATGCAGTGATGCACGTAAATAAAGGCTTTGTTATCGAAACGGGCAAAATTTTTTAATACAAAAATATTAATTTACATTTAATAATAAAAAAAAAAATTAATTGAACTAAGTAAAATATGTATAAAAATAACAAATTAAAAAAAAAAAAATTAAACGAACCAAGTAAAATATCAGATGTGTAGAAAGAAAATTTAAGCGAGAATCGGCATGACCAGCGACAGAAAGGCATATGCGCAGTTATTGGACACTTGATACAATCAAATAGTTAGTTGATTAAATGCAGAAGAGTAAGCAAAGGAAAGAAATTAAGCAGACAGATAGATTAAAAAACGATATATAGGTGCGTGGTGGTCGGCTCATACCGGCATTACGGGGGTTCACATCATATTTACGCATTAGTAACTGTCTGTCTGAGTCTTGGCACAGAGAGCTTGCGATAGGGGGATGTGCCAATTATCGATTATCTCTCTCTTTCTCTTTAATGGAGTTCTGGTTCGCTTGGAATATTTACCGCACTCTTTACCTGCGGTCCCCATATTGAGTATGCTGATCTCGCCGAAGTACGAGCCGGCCTTCAAGGTGGCCAGCACCGTTTTCCCGTTGTCCGCCACAACCTGCAGCCTACCACGGTTCACTATGTACATCTCCTTGCCGACCTCACCTGCGAACATTACGAAAATTCATATATAAATACTACATTTTTGTGGTTTTTTTTTTTTTTTTTCGAAAATTCATATATAAATCCTACATTTTTGTGGTTTTTTTTTTAATTTTTCATACAACATATATGATTCATCATTACGTGGCAAGTGCAGTTTTTACATTATATTTCGTTCATAATTTATGGATTTTATGAAACGTCTTCTTTCTGTTGTGCGATGCGCTAAATCCACTTTAGCACTTGGGTGGTTGTATAGCTCTGAGTACCTGTATACACTTTCCTTGACGTATAATAGAGAGAGAGAGAGAGAGAGAGAGAGAGAGAGAGAGAGAGAGAGAGAGAGAGAGAGAGAGAGAGAGAGAGAGACAGAGAGAAGAGTGGGAAATCAGGGATAGACGAAATTCTAATCTCGCTAATTAATACAGGCTAAGGATCGACTACAAAATTCGCAGTATTCGAAAACTCAAGTTCAAAGGTCCGAAAATACGATAATACAAATGCAATGTCATTACTACGGCACTGGAGCGTAAGCAAGTTACAACATTTATAACATGTCAGGCGTGTATATTAATTTTTACAGTTCGTACTCGTAACGTTAAAAGTTTTTCTTATTTTGAAAGTTCATGAAACAAAATTTCGGCCAAGTGATATCGTGCGATCCTGTTTGTTTACCCTACTCGATCGAAAACGTAATGTTTCTGATTTTTGTTGAATGATTTTTAACAGTGAAAAACTTATAAGAGCGCTTATTAATACTTAACGATTAATGAGAATCACAACTCGGTACCGATTCCTGTACAATATATAGAGTCTTTTCTCGTGGTCTGATCATTTTTAAACTTTTTTAAACTTATTCTCAATAAAAACGTGCGAATGAGATCGATGAAATATTGTATCAAATAGTTATATAAAATGTAGTGTTAATAGAGTAAAAACATATATAGTTCACATTTATAATGTTGTCGTTGTCAAATGGCTAATGGATTATTCACTTCGTATATCAATTTCAATGAAATTACCATATGATTATTAAGAAAAATTTAATTTATGGATTAATATCAAATAACGGTATGCTATTATTACATTGAGCAGTATGCACAGAAAAATATCACAGGCGTCACAAAAAAGGCGTAAGTCAGGAAGTCCACACAAAATACATGGACTAGAAAGTCAATGACATTAGTCATTCAAGGTACTTTTGAGATAATATGTGCGATAAGGCTAGGTACATAGAGGGTGTGAAAATCTCTAAGGATGGACGATATTATGCTGAAACGAACTAATAATTACTTCATATTTAAGTTTATAATATATGAAAACAGACTAAACTTTTCATCTATTTTATTCTTTTAAAAAAAAAAAAAAATGACACATGCTGGTCAACTCAGATGTGAATCAACTCCAGCAAAGGGGCGTTTTGAATTTGGTAGATTCGTTCAAAGAAAAAGTGTAATTTGTCATTTTGCCTGGACTATCTATTGTGACGAATGTGTATAATAAAATTGTGGATAACGTCTGGCACTGCTCATTACTATATCTTATCTCACGTCGAGAAAGATAGAGTGCCATTTCAACAGATATATTTCTATATCGATACTTAACGTTCACGCTAGAGTCAAGCTTACATATAGAAGTTAGTTTTCAAATAGTTTGAAGTCTGAAACGTCAGGATAAGTCAAGTCTTTTGAAGTGAATCTTTTTATATTATCGTCACGAGTGTAGTGAGATCCTGTGAAGTGTGTACCAACTTGTACTTAGCATCGTTTGTTTGACCAAATTACTGCAGTAGGAAAAAAGATTCAACCATCATCCGATAAATTACTAGACAAAATTAGACTCTTGAAATTCAACAATATAACTAACCTGGTCTTCTGTCTTCGCAGCGATATCACTTGAAAGTTTAGCTATTGGTATAAACAATGTCATTAAGGACTACCGAAAAGGTTGAACTCATTTGTAATTTAAAAAGAACACAAAATTCAGGTTCAGTTCGCGGTCTAAAGGGTAACAAGTGGATTTTATCAGAAGAAATAAACATTAATAATATCGGAAAATGCACCTTAATAATGAACAACACTATCAGAAAAGATTTTGACACTGTGCCATATCCATATGATGTGCAATTTATACTCTCGTTAAAAAAGAAATCTTCGATTTCTGAAATAAAATTGTTGCTCGACTTTAATCTGAAATCAAGAGAAAAGTATGAGTTTTTATTGAAGAATGATCATAATGATGATACATTCACTTCAAATACTCGATATATATGTGATCTGGAATGCCACAACCAAGTTAAACGATTAGAATTTAATGCTCACATTCAAATGTTTTTTCATGTAGAAGCGACAGGAACGCTCGTAAAAGATATCAAAAATTTATACTTAAATGGAGAGTATTCAGATTGCAAAATTGTTTCTAAAGATCAAGTCTTTAACGTACATAAGTGTATTATATGTGCTCGAAGTGAAATTTTAAACAAAATGCTGAGTATCGATATGCTAGAAAAAAGTTCAAGTGAGATAAATCTTCAGGAATGGGATTCAATTGCTGTTAGAGAATTGTTGAATTATATGTATAGTGATACTTGTAACGTAGCCATAGTTTCTCACAATTTATTCAGATTATCTCACTTTTTGGAAGTGACAGAGTTACAAAATGTGTGTACAAGTTATTTAGAATCGAA
This sequence comes from Copidosoma aretas, assembly GCA_030522625.1. NCBI lineage: Eukaryota > Metazoa > Arthropoda > Insecta > Hymenoptera > Encyrtidae > Copidosoma > Copidosoma aretas. The sequence continues at coordinate 11,411 of JAPYYV010025696.1, forward strand.
TATTAATGAGCAAAATATAGTACAATCTTTGAGACTGGTTGACGACTACGAACTTGATGTGTTAAATAAAATAGTGAGAGACTTTGTTAACTTGAAGATATCTTATTTACTTAAAAGTCCAAGTTTTTTGGACTACTTAGAGAATAATATTTCATTGAGTAATATTGCGTTTGTCGTAGAAACGGCACATGAATATAAAAAAGAGGTCATCTTTTCAAAAGCTATTGAATTTATTAGAAGCAATCTCAAAAGTGTTTTTCAAAGAGACAGACTTGAATTCTTGGCTTTATCAAATCCCTTACTTCTGTATAAAATATTCAAATTATCAGTTGAGTAATATTAGGTACTAATGCTCATTAGTCGTTGCAATGTATTCTTGTACAATACGATATTTTGTATTTTCCATGTAAGATAATAAAAATATGAAAGACTGCAAATAAAGTTTTAAATTATTTCTATTGCGTTTCAAATAATTTAGAGACGATGATGCCATACGGTCTTCCAAATTGCGTATACAATTTATTTCCTACCTAAATTTGTTTCTTGATTGCATGGTTGAGAGTACAACATTACTTTCTAGATAAAAATTGCATTTACTGTTAATTAGGACACTTTAGGCTTATAAGGTAATTTTCACACGGAAGACTTGAATTTTAAAAAGTTACCGTTGACTTGGGTGAGTGAGACAGAAGAAGAAAGATAACGCTTTTCGAAAATTATTGCTCTGGCAACATAATCTACCGATGAGTAATAAGTATAGAAACTGCGTTCAAGAGATAAGGTGGCTATGCGCTTATTTTATATATATTTGAAGCTATAATGACAGTCGGCTCTATAGTATCTGTGAAGACACGAGAAACTTTCTTTGTCTCAAGGCATGCTCGCTGACTTTATGTGCCAAGCGTAATCTAATATATTTTCCACCAATGTAAAAATTTCGTAAAGTAAATATACTCTTATTGATCTTAAACAAATTTATACATTAAAAAAAAATAAAATTAATTGATTAGGTATGCCTTATAATAAATTTAAAATTCTTTGTATCATTATTAAAAAGTCTAATGTTTGAATGTACAACGCTAGTCTTTTATTCTTTTCTTTTCTCACAAACCTACAGATTTTGTATTGTAGGATATGTACAAAAGCCACTGACGGTACCTTTCCGATTAAAATACTAAATATGCTTCAATTTGCTTTTACGAGGCATAAGTACTTACCCTATGTAAACTATAATTAAAATTTTTTTTTTGTACCTCAAATTGACGGAAAAAAATGAAAAGCGAAAGAAAAATTAGACTAAGAAAATTTTTCTTGTCTCATGAGAATCCTGTACGGACACGAGCAGATAAGCAGAAGAGGGACTCGTCGCAAATCCATGCAAGAGGCGATGATATAAATATGTAATTACATACCCGTGAAAAAATTCCTACTTGCAGGGTTTATATACCATTTTGAAGGCTATTTTTTTTAAGTAGTCAGTGTAACGAATGCACAGACTTTCAATAAAAGCAGTAAACCTTATATTGGGATCTTAAACATTTTGATGCAGGGATTGTTTGGAGGATCGATCCAGATACTCATAAATTTGTCAATGTCTTTTTAAAAATCTCCTACCAATTAGACTGAAAAAAAACATCAATACTTATACTTGAAAACGCATTCCGTAAACATTTATCGAACGAGAAAGGCAACGTTTGCTTAAAAATAAAATGGGTACTGGGGACCGGTCGTCCGCGAAAATACAAGAAAGTCCAGATAAAACAGAGCCGAAGCGAGAAAGAAAAAGAAAAAGAGGGTGTGATAAAGTGTCGCTCGACTCGTAATCCACGCTTCCGCGCTCACGTAGACTCCAGGGCGACCACAAGCGTCGGACAAAAAGAGCCAAAGTTCGCGGGTCGCGCAGGTGCTTTTCCTTACCTTTCCGGCATATGTAGTCCCCAGGTGAGAAGAGGACCGGGCGCAGCCTCAGCACGAGCTCGCAGAGAAAGCCGGCCTCCGTGTTTTGAAAAATCTCGACCCTCTTGAGCGTGTCGAGGTGCACGTTTATCGCTATTTCCGCCTTCAGCTTGTCTGGAAAAATAAGAGGGGATCAAAAAAGTAGTGCTGGGTATGATTATTCGGCTTGATCTCCCCGTAATCTTCCTCTTTTATTTTTTCTCTTTTTTTTTTATTTACCAAGCAGATTGCTCGGCTTTTCTTTGCGAGTGTATTATTTTTAAGGCATAAATTGTTCCAATTTCTTGGACTCATCGTTGAATGAAGAATATTTTCAAAATAAGTGGGTGTATAATGAATTTTGTCCAAAGGAAAAGTAGTTTTGTGCACGAACATTCGTAAAAATCCAAAAATATCTGATTTTATACTCGTCCGCATGGTCGGAGGATGAACTTTTAATTCAGCGGCCCTAGTTTTAAGCAGATTTTTATACATCCATCGAGCTCGCTAAAGAGGATTGGCCTGGCCTGTCGATCATCAAGTAATAAATACATTTTCTCGTTAATTTAAAATTTATAAAAAGAATTTCTGAATTATTGATACGTCTTTTTGCACGAGTAAAGATAAAAATAACGCAAAATATCATTTCTACGTACACTAATCTCTGTCAATATTTAATTTCAAAAGTACACGAGCTTAACAGTATTTATATGACTTTGTCAATACATTTTAAAGTTGAAAAATATTGTATTTCCACCTTTATTCCCTTTCATTTGATTGTAAAATAATCCCTCCAACGTTTGACTTCAATTTCATTATTCCACAGTAAACTCAATCGAAATACCGTCAATTAGGATATTGAATGAGAAATTCTAGGAGGCCCGTCATGCAGATCATCCAAAAATATCGAACGCGTATTTTTTCTTTTTTCACGTTAACAAAAACTGCCTGTGACAGAGTACATCAAAGTTCATGAGCAGGAGCTTATGTCGTCATGGCGACATACGATTTTTACGTCCCTATGGCGTATTTTACCCCCACTCCTGGATATTGATGCGCAGTATCTCCGCGGTAATTTTTTGCACATGTAAAAAGAGAAACAATATACGTGTCCAATATTTTTTGACAATCTCCCTGACGGACGAGTTGTACAATCTCATCCTGTCCGCGTTAACAATCGAGCGTTGGATTTAAAAGACACGATTGGCCCGCCTCCCAAAATCTTTTGCAGAATTGTGAAATACTGGAAAAAGCTCACACCCACACCGCAGCGCCTCTGCGAGCAACCGGCCCTCCGCGTTTCACGATCGCGCGTACCGAGCGCCCGCTATTCCCGCGTCGGCTTGGAAACATTCATCATCGCTCGTCGGCGACAACGAAGAAACCAGCCGATAAGTAAGGATGGAAGAAGAATGAGAAAAGCGGCGAAGGGGGAGGGAAAAAGTTATTCGCGTCGCCTTTCCGCACCGATGAATCGATACCGCGAAGATCCAAAAGGAACTCCCGGAGCTGCATAAACCAGGACAAATGGGAGGAAATGGGGAATCTGCCGTCTGTTCGGAATAAAAGGGAGCAATAAGTCTGGGTGTACTCTCGAAGGAGCACGGGGGGGGGGGGGGGGGGGGGGGGGGGGGACCCCGGGGGAGGGGGGGGGGGGGGGGGAGGGGGGGGGGTGGGGAAGGGGGGGGT
>JAPYYV010025699.1:0-12315 GCA_030522625.1 Copidosoma aretas
AATAAAAAATTGAATTGTGTAGTAAGATTAGGTAAAGATCGAACTAAAAAGGGGGACGAGGCTAACGTTGTTTAAAAATTCAAATTTAAAAACTGCCCAGCATCATATACGGGTCAGACAAAGAGAGATACAAAAACATGTATCAATGAGCACAGGAAAAACAAAAACCCTGATGCAGTAGTGCACTCTCATGAACTAGAGCACAACCACGAGTTTGATTGGGATGGCGTTAAAATATTGGACAGGGAACCCAATTATAATTAAAGACTCATATCTAAAATGATGTATATTAAGCTTGACAAAAATAACATTAATAAGAAAGAGGACAAACATCCCCTTAATCAAGCTTATTTCCTATTATTGAGAAAGTTCAAAAGCCGCTATTAGTTGGGTTCACTGTACTATGTTTTGGTTCGGTTTGGTCTCCTTCCACTTACCTTCAATATTGCCAGCGTCGTTTCCCAGTTAGTACATCACATTCTGTTGACGAGTGAGTATATCTTTCACAAGTAAAAGCTACATAGATGTACATTAGCCTCTAACAACTTGCGAAAAAAACAGTAAAAATAATTTGTGCTGTGTAGTTATGTAAATTTGGTCATAATCTCATTCAAATTGTAACTAAAAATAAGTGTATTATTGTTATTTTAGCCTGATCAGGCAGGTGCATATTGCCGGCGAAACGTCGCACCAATATATTTAAATAAGATATTTAAGTACTGTGTATTTATTTTTCGACCTTGCCCCCAACGGATCGCAGATTCCATCATTAAATTGCTGTTGTATGATAATGAAGGGCGCAGACAAAGTTACACCAAATTACATTTTTACTTACTAATATTTATACCCATGTACATTTTTATTATTGGTATCACAATGTTTATTATTATCATTATTATCATCATTTTCTTTCTTTTTTTTTACTCTGCTTTCTTACAGTCAAATTTACATTTTTTTTCAAAATGTTAAAATGTTATTAATAAATAAATTTATTAATAATGACTAAAACTTTTGCTTTGTTTCTCAATTTCTTTATTCAAGTAATACTGACAGCTGTTTCGGCAGTTACGCCATTGTCAAAGGTTCGACATTTTTTTTTCAATTTCACATGTTTATGTATATATATTTTCATTTTTCATTTCAAAGGTTGTGTCTTAGTTGCTGACTGGGCCGGCTGCTTTCTGGTTTCTTATGTTACCCGCTCACCCAACAGCACTCTTCGTTCTCGTTTGTTAGCGACAGTTCTGTGCGCAGACAAGTCTTCCAGCACAATGTTAATGCGTTTGAAGTTACTCTCACGTCTATCTGTGAACATTCTTAAGCCTTTAAGCATTATCGAAGCTTCCCATTTTAAAATCTCAAATGACCCTGCTGCCGTGCCTAGCGCTATCTCCGCCGCCATCCAAGCGTACTCCTTCCAATCGGAAAATTCCTCTTTCGTTTGCAGTACTGCGCGTACGCGCTGGACTATATACGCCAATTTCGTACCTACTTTTATTCCGTCATTGAGCCCATGTTCCCGATTATCAAGTTCCTGTAACCCATCCCTTTTGATTATTGCTTCTATTAATTCTAGTAGTTTACCTTCTCCTACTCCTTTTATCCTTTGTATAACTTCTTTTGAGTTCAAGATTGGGCTATTAAACTTAAATATCTGTTTTTTTTTCCTCCGTTTTCCACGGATCCAGCCATGTTTCGAATGTTTGAGCTGTGCAGTCTCTAGCTAGGTTTATCACTCCTGAGTCTGTTACTTTTAGCGTCTTGTGCTCGGTATGTTCACACTGCACGTGTACATTTTCCGCTCCAGTGGTGTTGAATGCATGTTGATTCTCCGCATGGAGGCGTGTCCAATATGTACCCTTTAATTTGTCCAGTATTATTTGACATTCTTCCGGTTTTTTAACTGTCTTGCCCAATATAAGTCGTATTTCGCAAGGGTGGTCCTCTTCTACCTCTTGTGTTGGTTCCCTTTGTTCGCATATGCGTATTTTTCCCAGTTTCTTGCATTGTTTTACTACTTCTTGCGGTATTGGCGCAAATCTTTTAGTGCTCGCGCTGCTTACTACGTATTCGTATGTTGGCTGTAGATATGCAACCACGTCCGTTGCCTTCAACACCACTTGTTCCACTAGCAATGATTATATCCTAAGGAGGTCTAACTTTTCTTTCGTTACTAGCGGTATTTCAATGTAGTATATGATTTTTCCGTTAAATGCTTAGGTAGCTATATCTGCGACTTCCCCAATCTCCTCTTCTATTCTTTTATTTTCTTCCCCTGGAAACTTGTGATCCGGCCTGAGCTGCCCTGACAAAATTTTTGCTTCAGCTATAGCCCTTAATGCTGCCTCTGGTAGATGTGACACGCCTTGACTTGCTAAATAAATTATATCTGTTGCTGTTCCGAATCTCACTACAAGTTTTTCGGCAAATCGTTGAAACACCATCCCCATTTCCGATACTCTTATCATATCCGCCTATGAATTCTATAACTATTTTAAACCCTCCCTTTGTTATTTTTTAGCTGTATCTTCGAACCCTTTGATGCTCTGAAGCTCTTGTTCATGATCACCTAACGTTGTAACCCTCAATTGTTCTGCTAGGTACTTAGTTTTATCGGTTGCGTTAATCAGTTTCGACTCTACTAATTCTTGTATTCTCTTTTTTTCTGCTTCTGTTGCCTGTCCCTGAAATACTTGCACTTTTTCCAATTGACCACCAATTTTCCGACCCACCACTGCTCTGTACGCCTTTTCCACTCTTTCTTGTATCTTTAGGGCTTTACATGTAGCCTGCTCTATTTGCGTTGCGCATTTATCTTCTTTTCTCAACGTCACTCTGCATTTTCACTTTGCTTGCCTGCTTGCACTCAGAAATACATTTAATTCATTGATCAGCTGATTCCAAACCACGTACCATATCGTTTTCCAGGTTGACATGACCGGTTGTACCGGACCTAAATTTTCTACCAATATTCCAGGATTTCTTGCAATAAATTCTACTCCTCCCGGTTGTTCTGTCACCGGCATGGCCACAGCCCTGAAACATAAGATTTGCGTTTTTCTTTACAACCCATGCGTCTTTATGTTCTTCCGCTTATTGATCGTCTTCCTAATATACTTGCACTTACATATACTCTGTGTTTTTTTTGTTCATTTATTTTTTGCTACTATCTTTATACTCTTGAATGTGTACTTATCTTTTGAGTCGTTCGAAGGCCACGTTTACGAGAAAAGTACACATACAATTCATTATTTCATTTATCAATTTTTATAGCTGACCTCTCTTTGCTTCTTTCCTATCCTTATTATTATCCTGACTAATTCAAACAAAAAGTTTTTGTTTTCTTCGCGAGCCGTCCGAAGGCCACGCTTGCGACATTACGTGCTTTTTTACTTGGTTCATTGTATTTTTATTTGTTCGCTCCCTTATTATAATTTTCTACCGTCCATCCCATTGTTGATCTCTTTCATATCCGATGATTGGGTTTTTATAACGCATGCTTTCTTAATTTTATCTACATGTGTTACCCTTATCTCGTTACTATTTTTTAACTTTATATTGTAGTTTTTGTAATCTATTTCCACAATTTCAGACGGGCCTTCGTACTGTGCTTCATACTTCTTTCTTGGCTCCTAGAACATATACTGTCTCTCCTTCTAGAAAAAATCTTGTGTTGAGCTTTTTATCATAATAATACTTAGATCCGTACTTCGCCTGCACTTGATTAATGGCTGCAATCGTTCTTAACCGTGCCATTGTTTTTATAAAATCATCTTAGTATTCGTCATAAGTTTGTCGGTTTGTTGTTTTCTTGATGCTTGACGGAATCCTGGCTGGGTAGCCCTGTAATACCTCTTAAGGTGCCATACCTGTAGCTGAGTGTTTTGTCGTATTGTACGCGCACATGCAGATCCCCAGATGTTCGTCCCTATGGTCCTCTACATTTACGTATGCCTTCAGATACTCCATTAAAGAGTGGTGCATTCGTTCTATTGCACCATTACTTTGTGGATAAAAAGCTGCAGTGCTCATTTTGTCTATTTTGAATACTCTTGCGAACTCCTCCAATAATTTGTTTTGAAAGTGTGCCCCTCTATCGGACGAAATTTTTCCTGGTGCGCCAAAGTATGCTATTACTCTGTCCGAATAAGAATTGCATTAGCGGTTTTTAGAGCAGTCGCTCTCTTTACTGGTATCAGAATTATATACTTTGTCAGCCAATCTTGGATCGACAATATGTGGCTGTTGCCGTGTGCAGATTGTTTGTTGATCGGGCCATAAAAATCAATCGATATTTTTTCAAACGGTTTATTTGGCGTATCTGTTATAATAAGCGCCTTTTTTGTTTTTAACCTAACAAGATTTTTCGCTTGGCATGATTTACAACCCAACACAAACTGACGCACATCGCTGTTTGTGTGCGTCCTCTTCCCAAATTTTAATTTGGTTAAAGCCACTCTTTAAGTCGGCTACTGTGATGTACTTAGTAGCCGCTAAGTGCTCCAATATGTTGCTTTGAAAGGGTAGCGGGTAACAGCTTCCCACTGTTATTTCGTTTAGCTGCTTGAAATCCGTGACCAATCGCCACCTCTTTTTGCTATTTAGTCCCGTTGGTTTAGGCGCTTTCCATATATTTGGATTATACGGAAAGGTTGACGATTCCATTACGTTCAAATCTATTAATTTTTGGATTTCTTTACTGATATTTTCTTTTACAGCCTGTGGATATCTTTATTTTCTGACTGATGTTCCACCAAATTCGTTGTTTTTAACGGATCCCCGTCCAAACCGAACACTAACAGATTTACCGCTATCAATCTTCTTACGTGCCGTAATTCTTTTTCGTTACAGCCCTCGGTATCCACCAACGTCATTATTTTCTCAATCCTTTCCTCAATATTTTTATAATCACCTTCTTTTTCTGCATATGTGTCGATTTCTTTCTCTTCATCAACACTCTTGTATTTCGGCTTGTACCGTTTTTTCCCTACTTCTTCGTCGTATTTGTTTTCCTTTAGCAAGCCTACAAATGTACTTTCCTTCCTGGCCCCATCTTTCACGTCGCCTACTCTTTTTACTTCTTTTGCTGTGTCGCACTCTATAACCTTCGATACTGTAACTTTCCTTGCTTTGTTTGGAAAGTTCACACATTCCGCATGTATTTTACCCTCTGCATAAGTGCCATAAAAGTTTCCAAAATTAACGTATTCTCTTACGATTTGAAGTGGTACGTATCTATCTTATATATTTTTATATTCTTCTTTGACCCTCTCATAAATAACCTGTCCGGATCTCGCTGCTATCTCGAAATATTCTGCTGTCTTCAGCGGTATTTCTAAACTACCTAGGCTCAATTTATTCTCTTTTGCACTAATTTCACCATTGTGCTTTTTAAACATGTTCCACCCGAGGATTCCATCTACTTTAATCGGAAAATCCTGCGGGACTATACGGAAGATGCACTGTATTCCGTAGATCATTGCTTCTACCATGCCCTTCGTCTCACGTTCTCCATGAGTTACTCCAGCTATTTTTACCTTTACGTTTTCATCCAATAACGCATTTTCTTTTATATAAGTTTTATTTAGCAGCGAGTTTTCAGTCCCTGTATCTGCGTGGAAGGCCGATTTTTTCTGTCGGAAATCAGCACTCTCTAGTATACCTGTCGGCGGTCTGCGCCCCACCTCTTCGTAGTTTATTAGCATCGTAGGTTTATTCTTCGTTTTCTTTTTTTCTGCAGGTTCACCTCTTTTAACTGTTTTTTTTTTTTTTTTTTTTTTTTTTTTTTTTCTTTTTTTTTTTTTTTTTTTTTTTTTTTTTTTTTTTTTTTTTTTTTTTTTTTTCACGTGTCCCTGCTATTCACTGTTTGTTTCACTCACGTTAATTCTTTTTATTTTCAACGCACTGCACTATGGGTTCTTCCTGACGACAAAAACGTAAAAAAAATTTACTTGTTTTTTGTCGTGCACAACTCGTGCCTCCACGTTAAGTGCCAAAAAGTTAGGGGTCGGGTTATCTACAACTCCCTGTTATCAGGGAAATGCCGAGCTTGGGGGTGCTGAGGAAATGAATACCCAGAATACCCACCAGCTGAAACAACGTCACCTTTTATTAGTGATTCTACGAAAGAGCAGACGCGCACGAGGTGTTATTCTCGGAGGCCGAACGGGGAGAGCGAGTCGCTTAGTCTCGATGCTAGTACCTAGGCGGTACCGGACTGCGGGTTGGTCCGCTTGTGCGTGCAGACGTCGAGCTTAGGGCGCGAAGGTACAAAAGCCTCTAGCTATCGTACGTTGCACTGGTCTTTTACATCGGTATAGCGATTTTGAACGATATGTTTTTTTTTCTTTTGGAGCAATTAAAAAAACAAAATAAAGTATCGCGCATTCGCCTGAGCTCCATGATTTGTAAAGGCCGCGATGCGGCTCGATACATCATACCTATGCCTATAGGCAGGAAATACAAATGTAGTCTGCTGTGTTCTTGAAGTATAAACAAGCTACCTTGGACCAAAAGTTAGAAGCACAGTGTAGGTTGAACAAATATATTTTGTCATTGTTTTATACTGATGCGTCATTTTTTGTATTAAAAAAAACCTCTGTGTTCCGACTATTACGTTTTCCAAAAAAAATTTATCACGAAGCTCAGAAAAGCAACGACAAAGAATCTAACTAGTCAGAAAAAGTTTAAAAGATCTAAAAAGTCAATAAAGAATACAAAGTAAGAAAATGTTTATAAAAATTTATATATACGAGGTCTGTTCAAAAATAAGGTGAATTTTCAAATTTCGCGGGCTATGTACATTCAATCATCGATTTTTTTTTTGTTATGTTGGTACACTCGTCTCGAACATATGTTCGCAGTTTTAGCTATATAGCATATTTAGTTTGTTTGTTAGAGGCATAAAAGTTAGAAGTGTTTTGCGTGTTCGGCAATTTTCTGCTGTCTAAAAAAATTGATCAAATAATTTGCATTCAATTTTGTGTAAAAAATGTGAAAAACACTTCAATTTTGTGTAAAAAGTGCTCAAAAACACTTGAAATGTTAATAGTGGCATACGGTGAGTGTATTCTGAGTCTAAAAAATGTTTACAATCGGTACAAGCTTTTTACAGAAGGTCGAGAAGATGTGAATGACGACGCTCGCCCTGGACACCCCAGCACATTAACAACCGATGAAAATGTTGAGAAAGTGAAGAAAATTGTTATAGAGAATCGTCGAATCAGTATTAGAGAAGTTGCTGAGGATGTCGGCATATTGGTTGGCTCATGCTATGCAATTTTTCCGGAAGATTTGGGCATGAAGCGTGTGGCAGCGAAGTTCATTCCGAAATTGCTGAATTGTGACCCAAAAAAACCGTCGCATGAGGATCGCTCAGAAATTGTTAAATGATGTCAACGGCGATCCAGATTTGCTTAAAAGGGTCATAGCTGATGACGAATCATGGTTATATCTTTATTACATCAAAACCAAAGTCCAAAACCAACACCGTAATCATGCCTCAGCCACAGTATTCACCAGATTTGGCCCCCTGAAACTTTTTCCTGTTCCCAAGATTGAAGAGACTCATGAAAGTACGGCGTTTTGCGACGATTGAGGAGATTCAAACTGAATCGCTGAGAGGGCTCAAGGGCATACCAAAAAGTGCATATCAGAACTGCTTCGAGGATTGAAAAAAACGCTGGCACATGTGTGTTATATCTGAGGGGGACTACTTTAAAGGGGACAAAATAGAAATTGATGAATAAATAAATATTTTTGAAAAAAGTGAAAGTTCACCTTATTGTTTGAACAGACCTCGTATAGCTAGGATACTCTGTATTCTTACTACTGTAATATTGTAATTTTGTAACTGTAAAAAAAATTATTTTTCTTTCAATAGTCACTAATAAATTTAGTTTTATTTATTTAATTAGAATAGTAATCATGATTATCAGTATCACCATAGGCTTTTTTTTACAATTACTTGTTTCCAAAGCATCAAAATCAAATTCTTTCAATAAGAATAAAATATACTTATGATACTATATTTTTTTTTCAGTCACAAAAATGGATGAGTGCATAGAAAGTTTAATAAGTAAAAATAACGAAACTGTATATTCATCATTTCTCAAAGTACATATTTTGGTATACAATTTAGAGATTTGGTATCAAGTAATCAAAGTGTCCAAGCCGAGCTAAGGGAATCGTGCGTTACTTAATTTTGTTTTCTAATTGCTCCTAAAGAAAAAAAATATATTTTTTTAAATCGCTGTATCGACGTAAAAAGACCAGTTCTTTCGATCTAAACTACTTAAAAAAAATTAAAAATTGAGTTTTTGAAATATTGCGTTTTTTTTTCTTCTTTTGCAATTTTGGAGGTTATGTTGAATTTTTTTGGAAAACTTATTAATGCATTTGAAAGGTGAGAAAAACATACATCGAAAACATGTTTCAAGTATTTGTAAAAAAAGTATTTTAGTAGCATAGTAGCGAGCTAAAAAGTATGCTCATTTTGCACTCGCACGACGCGCTTGGAGAGTTGATATGAAACGCCTCATATACACATATAACCCCACACTAACACATATAGATACTTCAAAAAATAACATGAAAATTTTTTTTTCTATTTACAACACTATAAAAAATATTTATCCCAAGTTTGTGATAAAACTTTTTTTTGCCCATTCGAAGTTCCTATTTGGGGATGCAAAAACACAAGAATACATTTTTTTGATATTTTCAAGCGCTAAATCGTATTTTGTAAAATATGTCAGAATACTGATTTGAATCTGAATTCTTAAAGTGAAAAAATTGAAGTTTTTCATTGTGTAATATTCATACTTTCATTTAAAGAAAACTATACAAGCATACTTTATTTAAAAATTCAAGACGCTGTTTTCATTGAGTATTATTTATTGCTTGATGAAGAATTAAGAAGTGGCTTGATCTTCTAGCCAGAGGAGAGTACATAAATGTTCATACAAAGAAATTACAATTAATAATAAAATCAGAGCGCTGTCTTTATCGCGCGCTCAATTTTACAGTTCACATAGGCTATTTGAATAAAGTCTGCTTTTATTGATTTAAATTAGACTAGTCAAATTTCTATACCTATAGATATCAATTTGACCACGCACTGTCGTCTTTGTTAGTTTACCACTCGTTTATCTATTGCCCTCCCAACTTAAAAATTTGAGGGATTGTAGTTTAAGACTTGCTCTTTCGAATGGTGCAAGACAAAAAAATTTAAAAAAATGCATTTTTCCGCAATAAAGCTTGGAACTTCAATTGTAATTTTCTCGGTAAAAAAAAGGTTTAATTTAAAAACCGATTGCACCATTAAAAAAAGCAGATCAAAATCTATCGATTTATGTGTTTGAATTTTTTTTTAGTGACTTATCTTCCTCTGTAAGCGAGTTAAACAGAGCGTATTCCACTGAAAAAATACGCCACACGCGCGTAGTGGCCGGACCTCAATGGATTGGCTCATATATGAATATTTTAACAACTTTTCTTCTGAAGATTCGCCTTAAAAATAAATGTCTTGAGAAGGTTGCTTGGTTTGGTTTTCATAAAACCCTGGCAGTGAAATTTTAAATTTTGTAAAATCTGTTAATAGTAAGAGGTTTTTTCTTGTCTGCTCATTTTTTTAATTCATGCATATTTCTTATTAACAGCAATACGTTGTATTACAGGAATAATTAGGAGAAAGATCATAGCTACAGATTCAGACGCCGAAGAAAAAATGAAAGACTAGCTACGAATAGCATCTGACCGACAGAATAAAAAAAAAGCAAGTTACAAAAAACAGCTAAACCAATGAAGACTGAATAAACGTTATCATTCCTGAAAAATATGCGACACAAAAAAATGATCAAAGTTTGGTATAATATTTAAGTTTAATGACTTATTTATTTATTTATTTATTCCGCGTTTAGAATTTGTAAATTCTCTAAACATTTGTTTCCCTTCACGAGAATCCTTGGCTTTTTCGCAGTTAATACTTATATTGCTCGCTGCCTGAGTATTCTCGGCTAAATCATTTTTTCCCCTATTTTTTCTTCATTTTCCCTTGTCACTGATCCTTTTGCCTCATCCACTTTTCTCGCTTTTAGTGTACCGATTTTTCGCGCTTACATTTTGTAAAATTACGAAACATTTTATCTCACTTCATGCATTCTATGTTCACCCAGATCGCTTCACTTTACAATGAATGCTTTTGCTCGCTTTTATATTTAAAATTTTTAGAACTGTCCCTCTCTTTTCTGACAAAATCATTTTCTTCTGACACTTTAGTTTTTAATTCAATTTTTGCTAGTTCTCTGCTAAACTTACAGAGACCAGTGACCTTAGCGAAACTTACGTTTCGTTTCGTTCCGTTAATCAAGAAGGTAACAAAATCATAGTTTCCTCTCGCTTCGTTATTTTGAAACAAAACGAAATAACTTTATTTTTATCTCGTTATTTGGGCACAAAACAGAAACGTATGTTTAAAACAAATTGTTTTGGTCTATCTCGTTTCTTTGTAGAGAAATGAAATTACAAGATCTTATGGTTTCGTTATTTTCAACATTAACGAAAAGGTAAAAAAATTCAATGCTTAAGTATAATATAGAAGCAGTAATAATTACAGCAGATAAACAAGGAAATAAAGTGTTTATTCCTTGAATAACTTCAAATACTGGAAACACTTCAGTACTACCTTTTATATTATACAGAAAACAATTTCCGTTGACTTTAGCATTTTCCATGAATATTAATAAATCACAACGCTAAAGTTTCGATTCCGTAGGATTGTATTTACGTAAACCATTTTTTTCTTATGGGCAATTGTACGTCACGTTATCTCCACCGTAATCCCTTCTTATAGAGTTCCGTTTCGTGTCTTACAAAGCAAATTATATATTAATTATCGTTTCGATTTTTGAAACGGAATTACAAATTGCATGGTTTCGTTATTTCAAACTAAAACAACATGTAATGCATATATACATATAAATATATATATACTGTTCTGAATTTTAACTAACATCAAGTTAATTAATATTTTATTCCTGTCTTTCGTTAAGGAAAATACAAAAAGCTGTAGGACGTCATTGAACATCGAATATGGCGTCCGACACAAACTAGTGGCTTTTATTACCCCCCCCCCTGCAGTGTGAAAAAACGAGTTTTTGAGGCCAAAAATCGATTTTTCGACCAATTTAAAGGTAAAAAAAGTATAGTGATTCTCGTGAAACTATGCATTATAACGATCTACTGCGGTAATTTAACATTTGTTGAACATAACCTAAAAATAAACTACATTTCCAATGAATCGATCGTTAAATGCTTATAATTCCCATGCAAACTCAAAGTAGTGCATATTTTTACTGGAGCTAATGCTTTTGATATTTGTATGTTTTCTACTTGTTGAAAACAATAATTTAATGTACAACATAATTTCTGATTTCCTAAAAATCAAGTTTTTGGGAACAGAATGAAATCTTTAAGAAAGTTTTTGGGTCATTGACTGAAATAAAATATGATGATGATATCTGTTGATTCATTTTAAATAAATATATTTTTGGAAGTTCTACGTCTAGATAACGCGACGTACAATTGTCCATAAGAAAAAAATGATTTACGTAAATACAATCCTACGGAATCGAAACTTTAGCGTTGTGATTTATTAATATTTATGGAAAATGCTAAGGTCAACGGAAATTGTTTTCTGTATAATATAAAAGGTAGTACTGAAGTATTTCCAGTATTTGAAGTTATTCAAGGAATAAACACTTTATGTCCTTGTTTATCTGCTGTAATTATTACTGCTTCTATATTATACGTAATTAATTTTGTGATTCTTAAGCGAGTTCCATTACACAAACCTTCGGCTATGCTTAAATTTCGTATTAACATTACAATACAATTAATTTTTAAATTTAATTCATGTGGTGGAAGACCTGCTTTAACTTTATTTAAAAACTCTAGTGGAAAATTAATTTGTATGTTTTCGTCGCTTTTATCGACTCTTTTATCGGTTGCAAAATCTATGCTGTAATAAATAACGCTGTTTCCATTCATATTACTCAAAATCTTATTATTTAAGAAGTTAGTATATTCATTATGTGAAGTAAGAATAACATTATGTTTTGATGGATTATCAATGTTATTAAATTTTTTTTTACATACATCGATTGTTTTCCATTTTTTCGGAATTTCAAAACAACCAATTTTTCCATCTCCTATTTGAAGTAATAAAGATGCAAAGTTTTTATCGGTTGATCGTAAATTTATTCGTAAATGTAAAACAGAAAAAATTTGCCATGGATGTGAGCATTTAATTGTTTC
>JAPYYV010025708.1:0-10261 GCA_030522625.1 Copidosoma aretas
CAGCCAAAAAACGATGAATCTTTACAAAAAACTAACAGATTACGTAAAATATTATGATACATCAAATATTTAAAAATGAATATGCTCAGCGGTATGGTTTTTATATAATCTTGATCGAAAGATTGAAATTTTCACTGAATGCCGAAAGTTAAGCAGATCTAATATATCTATATAGAAGCAGAACGGGACCTGTACATGCACACACGTAAACGCTTTTCCTGTCCATGTGAGGTCTACTGCGCATGCGTGACTGTGGGTCAACTACTACCTTAATAGCATTTGGGAGATATCGGGATCAGAGTCAATTTCTCTTATAATTATAATCTTAAAACATGTAGAAATTATTAGTCTAAATAATACCAAATTATAAAATCCTATCGATGAACTTACAATTAAGTTAAGTGAGTAAGAGGTGATGATGAGGTGAAGGGGAGCTGGGTTCGAGCTGGGTGGGAGCTGAGGGGGAGGTGGAGGGGCTACTATGAGGAGCCAAGAAGAAGCGGGGGGGAGCTAACCCAAAAAAAATAATGTTTAAAATCATGTAAAAATGATCGAATAACTACGTGATTTAAGGGCGAGCTGTGGGGTGCTGAAGGGGGGGGCTGGAACTCACTTTTGTTTATACATTTATATAATATAGGAAGATATTAGGGTGTCTGCTCTTTACATAATTTAATGTTTTGATCATCTACCCTATTCAAACTCTTTGTTTTGTTTTACCAGAACCAACCACGCTTATAGAAGAAAATTCTGTAAATGACAAAATGAAAAGAGAAATTCACAAACAAAAATTCCATGAAATGTTTTCAAAGTTAAATACTGAACAAAAACTTATTTTTGAAAAAGTTTCTAAATTTGACAACAGAATTTTTTTATTGTTGGTCCTGGTAATTATGCTAAAACATTATTATACAAAACGTTACTATATTATCTTATTTTAAGAAAATAAAAAATTTTATCTATGACTTGGACAGGTATTGCTTTGATTCTATTACAAAAAGGAATGACGAGCCGCAGCACTTTTAGATTACCATTGAAATTAAATTCAATTGAAAGTGCTTTTATAGAATTAGAATCAGATACAAAATTACGTGAAGTTGATTTCATAATTTGGGACGAAGCTTCTATGACACCAAAAAAAAGCTTTAGAAATAGTTGACAGAATTCTAAGAGATTTGTGTGATACAAACACACGGTTTGGAAACAAATTAATAATTTTAGTTGGTGATTTTCGTCAAATTCTACCTGTAGTTAAACATGGTAATAAAAATAACATAATAGAAAAGACTACTGAATACTCAAAAATTTGGGAATTTTTTCAAACGTGACATATGAGAACAAATGTTAGATCAATAGACGAAAAATTTTCTTCGTTTTTATTGGATATTGGTGATGGAAAAATTGATTGTTTTAAAATACCTTAACAATGGAAAACAAACAATGTTTGTTCGAAAATTTTTCGTAACGGTAATAGTTTTTAAATAAATAATGAAATATTAACGTCCCATAACGAATACACTTATTTTTGAAACAATAAAATTTTCGGAAACATGAAGGGAGAAACAATAACTTATTATAGCACGGCTATGCTGCTCATAAAGGAGTTGATAAACAGACTATAATATTTACAAAAATTTGCAAATAAAATTTTTAAATAATATCAGAGGAGGACTCCCACCACACGAATTGAATTTAAAAATTAATGCTATAGTTATGTTAAGTATTAGTTATTAATAAGAATCTTATGTATTTCCGATAGTCTTTATAATGGAACAAAGTTAAAAATAACATAACAAAATTATTTAAATATAACATAGAAGCAGAAATAATTACAGATGATAAAAAAGGATCAAAAGTTGTTATACCGAAAATTACATTAAGTACAAGTAGTTCATCATCACTTCCTTTTATTTCATATAGAAAACAATTTCCCTCTCTATTAGCTTTTTTGATGACTATTAACATATCTCAAGGTCAAAGTTTCGATACTGTAGGATCATATTTTAGAAAACCTTCATTTTCTCATGGACAATTATATGTTGCCCTTTCGAGATGTAAAAATCCAAATAATATTTTCATTGAAATTGAATCTGAAAATAAATCGCAAGTACAAAATATTGTTTGGTCCGAAACTTTTTAATATTTGGAAAATTTTTGAATTATCTTTTTAATAAATGTTTTAAAATATTAATTAAAATCAACTTATTTTTTATTAAACAAAATACATTTTTATTGACTTTGAAAATTGAAAAATTTCCAAATTTTTCAAGAGTAGAAAAATTTTGATCTATCTCTAATTTTTCTATATTTTATAAAATCATCAGAAATTTAAGAATAAAATTGCCATTTGTAAATTTTGTGTTGAAAAATAAAAAATTCATAAAAAAATACATGTAATTATCTGTTCTTTATTTTTACATTAATATTTTTCAGGTATTTCCTTGAAAAAAAAATTATAAATAATTAACAAAAAATACTCTGAATATATAAAGAATATTGTAAATTAAGAAATTACATTTATTGCATGTATCAGGTCACACAATGGGGTTGAGATAAGAATATAATTAAATCCACATAATTATTTATATACAATTTAAAAAAAAAAGTTTTGTTTCAGTTTAAAAGATTTATTCATCTGCAATATACGCAAAACAAAACTTTTGAATCCCAAAAAATTAAAAGAATATAAAAAGACACATCAAAATTTATTATACATTTGTAATACTTGTGAAATTGTGTTTACTTTAAAACAAAATTTCATGAGACATTAAAAGGAACACGATTCAGAAAAAACCATCAAATGCATACATTGTTATAAAAAATTCAAGAGATCTACACATTTTAATGGACATATAAAAATTCACAGTAGATGTAAAATTACAGAAATTTGTCCAAAATGTGAAAAAGAATTTTCAAGGTCAGAAAATTTGAAAAGACATGAAAATTCACAATTTAAAAATTCATCACACAATTTTTTTGAAAAAAATTATTATTTTGTTACAAGACTAATTTATTTTTCTTTATAATTAAAGGTAATTATTAAAATAAATTTTAGTATCATAAAGATTTCAGACTATTTTTAAAAATATCGAAGTATTTTGTACAACACTCAAATTGATTGGTGCAATCAAATACACGAACGTCAACTACCCAACGAAACGCAATCATTTCCCAAACTACTAAGTCCGTCAAATCCAACTGGACCCGTGGTTTTACCAAATTAACTTCGCGGCCAAACTTTGACCAAAAAACTTTTAATTATACATGTAGAAATTTAGGGGTATAAGTGAAGGATGGAGGGGGATGGGACTGGGATTGGTCAAGGATGCGTGGGGGAAGGGGGGGATGAAGGGGGAGGTTGGTGACGGGGGATAGGTGGAGGATGGAGGGGGATGGGGGGTTAGAGGGAGGTCAGAGGCTTAATCTCCTTAAAAACACTATATAATATAGACAGATACATGGGGCATTCCACGTGAACGGAAAAAAAAAAATTTTCTTTCCTAAATTTGGGAATCAATAGTACTCTATTAGAAAACAATACTGGAATTTTTCAGATTTTTTTACCAACATCTTTGCCGTCAGCTACGATCAAAATTTTGAAATTTTTTTTTGGACTGCGAACTTCCTGATTTCGGAAACGAATAAATGGGAAGTAAAAAAAAAAAAAAAAAAAACTTATTGTTAGCAATTTTTCCATAGAATACAATAAAAATATTGAAAACAATTTTAAGGTTAGTTTAACCCCTTGTTTACAAGTTCCAACTTATGAGATCGATTTTTTAAAAAGTACGACACTCATTTTTTTAATTATTATTATTTTTTTTTCTAGCTTATTATATGAACGTAAGTGTGACGGCATCAAACTTAACCACCTAGACACGTACATCACTACTGGTCTGTACGCGGTGAACGGTGACCAAGAAAACATTCATTGGAAACACGGCGCACAGTCGACGAGTCAGTCGCTCGTTGATCGTCTCACTGTGTAGTTGTTGAACGTATTAAGTTGTAAATAATCGACAATTGTGTTGATTTAGGTATGGTATTAGAATAAATATTATAAAAGGCTCACATTAATTGTAAACGTTTGTTATTGTGTATTTAAAATTACAGTTATTTCTTGCTGCTACAACACTTGTTGGATTATTTCTCCACCTTTTCCTTCTTTTTACTAAGCCTCTGACTCCGAAGCTTATAAATCAACACAATATGGATGACGTAAAGGCATTATTCCACTTCGCATCCAAAGCTGCAGATTCTAAAACTATTGTGGTAAAAGTGAAAACAATCCACTTGGTGGGACAACCAGAAATTTTTCAATTTCCTCAAGATAAACAAACAAAGAGAGAACACCCATAGCTTTTCGAAAAGGCAGTAACAAAGGGAGTCGTAAAGAGTCTAAAGACACGCAATAAATTTAGAAATGTGGTTGTAACATTGAAAGAAGGTCAACTGATGGAAATTTATCTGGATGATGAAGGTAAGGTTATTTTTTATGGATGTTATCTTGAGGCAATTTAAACTAACACCCTCGCTGCATTACAAAATCCCACTGAAATTCCGTCCCATGAAAAACCAATCCATTCTATCTCAAAAAACATGATATTAGAAAAATTTAATGGAAATAATTTTAATCCTGAGGCTTGGTTAAAACTGTTCGTTAAGGAGTTTAAAAGGTTCGAGGTTGAAGAAAACAGATATGCAGAAATTTTAAGATTATTTTTGGAAGGCCCAGCGTTGGAATGATTTTCAATTTTTTTAAAAACAAATTTATTGCTTCTCGCTTGGAAATTCTGAAATAATTCATTTGTAGACACGTCGGTCAAAAATCGTGGTTCAAAATAAACATACTCCGTGTTTATACTGCGAAAGTGTAGGCTTCCCAAACAGATTTGACCCAGAGCAAATGTACCGCACGAAAATAGCTTATCAGAAATCAAATAAAAATAACTAAATGAAAGTAGCTAACAACATAGAAATTCAAGATGCAATTGGATACTCAAACGAAGCAAAAAACGAATAGTCTCCCCACTTACCAAATTAAAAATTTTGCTAGATGAAAAAATGGCCATTGGTCTTTACGATTCGGGAGCAAATATATCTCTGATTAATTATAATTTTTAGAAAAAATGAAATCTTATGCCGCTGTTTCATAAGTTTTCCTTATTTTTTTAATGGTCGGGATGGCACAAGGATTTCGTTAAATCACTGGAAGTTAAAACACACGGTCTTAATTAAAACTGTTTATGTTGAACAAAAAACTTTCACCGTTGGCTATTTACAAAATTATACACTGGTTACTTTTACAACTCAAAATTTAACTGTTTATCTCTTTGTGTAAATTTTGTTGCGGCACGTTTAATTTTGTCGGTTACTACGCACGCCTGTACTCTTTTATTAACATCGGTATCCGAGATCAAAGCTTACCGGCTTGATCGCGAGCAGGGACGAAAGTGTCCTCGTCAGCTGCTCCCTTCTGCTCCCCGAGCGCTGAGCCTCTCCCCTGCACCACACTCATAACCCGATCTCTCACATACCAAGGCCACACCTATCCTCGGAAGCCAAGCACAGCTCCTTCACGCATACAGTAATCCCAAAATCTTCGAACTTCGAATAACGGTCAAACCAACTCACGCATCAAGCAGCCAATCATACTCCCGACATTCAAATGTCAACGGCGCAAACACGAAATCTGAATAAAAATATAAGTGGGGATAAAAATATAGAGACGATTTCAGGAATTTCAAAAGCCAAAGGTGTGGTTTCATTACCAGTAACGATATTTAACATACGAAAACAATTTACATATTTTATAATGAAGAGCAATTCACTTAAAGAAGATGCATTGTTAGGCTTAGACTGTGTAAAAGAATTCAAACTTTGTCAAAATGAGAATCTAAAAATATGGCAAAAAAATAATGTAGATGAAAAACAAGTCAATGAAAATTATAAATTTAATAATACAATAATAGACACCATAATTTCCTGGAATAATAGTTTGAAAGAAATAATGATTAAACACGAAAAAGCTTTCACGGAAGACAAATTTGATGTTGGTACCGTAAAGAGTTATTAAGCAACTATTAAACTAACAGAGATTAAATACAAAGCAAGAAAACCATATAAATGTTCAATTCAAGATAAAGTAGGAATATAAAGGTAAATAAAAAAGTTATTAAAGGTAGGGTAAATAACGAAATCATGTAGCCCATACGCCGCGCCGGTTACATTAGTGTATAAAAAGGAAAAAGGAAACAAATCTTGATTATGCATCGATTATAAAGAGCTGAATAAAATAGTAGTCCCAGAAAGTCAACCTTTTCAAAGAATCGATTACTTAACGTTACGAACGAGAAATTGTGAATACTTCACAAAGTTAGACGTGAATTCGGCGTTTTGGTCGATTCCGTTACGAAACAAGGACAAATATAAAACAGCGTTTGTAACTCATCATGGGCATTGGCAATGGTGTTATTTACCATTCGGTTTAAAATCTGCACCAGCAATTTTTCAACGAATTCTATCCAGTATAATAAGGAAAAATAATTTGGACTCTTTTGCAGTAAATTACATCGATGACATTTTAATTTATTCAAAGACATACAGTGAACATATAAAACACATCGAATCGACGTTGTAGGCTTTACATGAACAGGGATTTACGTTAAATCTAGCAAAATGTGTGTTTATACAAAGAAAAATAACATATTTAGGCCACGAAATAGGAAATAATCATGTAAAACCCTTAAATGATAATGTAATCGCCATAAAGTATTTTCCAACACCCGGAACAAGGAAACACATTAAGCAATTCTTAGAAAAAATAAATTTTTATTTTAAGTTTATTCTTAGATCAACTATAATATTGAAACCATACTAAAACTTATTAAGAAAAAATGTAGAGTTTCAATGGTTGAAAATTCACCAAGAAAATTTTGAAAAAATTAAAAAGTATCTGTGTTCAGAACCAATTTTGGCAATCTTCGATCCAACCATCTCAATTTAAATTTACACTGATGCCTCTCTACAGGGAGTTAAGGCGATTTTAAAACAACTCCAAAAAGATGAAACGCAAAAACCAGTATTTTACTTTTTACGCAAATTAACGGAGTCACAAAAGGCAAAAAGAGCAATTTATATTGAGTGTCTTGCTGTTAAAAAAGCTCATCTATAATGGTAATATTATTTAATAGGACATAAATTTACTGTCTTTACAGATCACAAGCCATTAGAAAAATTCAATATATATAATTGTAATGACCCAGATTTAAGACAAATTTTAAACTACATGTCTCAATTTATTTTAATATGAAATATAACCCAGGTAATAATAATTTAGAGGCAGATTGTTTATCACGTAATCCAGTATTAGAAGAAAACACCGAAGAACACAAAACATCAAGAATAAAGATAGTAAATTTTCTGACATTAGATAAAATAGTCAATGATCAAAAACAATTGAAACTAGACAATAAATATGAAATAAAAAATAACATAATCTATAAAGTGCTGAATGGTAGGAGAAAAATTTGGCTAACTGAAGAGTTTGGAACCGAATTAATAAAAAATACACATAATAAACATGGACACGTAGGAACAAAACAGTTAACATTAACAATTACCCGTTAATTCTATTTAAAAAATATGCATAAATACATAAAAATAATATGTCGTTCCTGTGAAACTTGTACTAAAAATAAAACTAGAATAGGTAACTTCAAAGCTCTATTATCACAACTGGGTCAGGCCTCTAAACCATTCGAAATAATTTCACTATTTGACACAATAGGAGGTTGTGCAGGTAATAAATGTCCAAAAAAGTATCTACACCTGCTGATTGATCATTTCACAAGATGCGCTTTTATTCTGACATCAAAAACGTAGATTGCTAAAGATTTCATAAAAATAGTACAAAAAACGAAAAATAAAGAGAAAATACAAACACTATTTACAGATTAATACGCAGGAATCAATTCAAAAGAATTAAAACAATATTTAAAATTCATAAAAATAAACTTAGGTTTTACCGCAGTGGATTGCGCTTTCTCTGATGGACTAAATAAAAGAACCAATCAGACGCTGGTCAATATGATAAGATGTAAAATATTTGAAAACAAAGATCGTTCGTTGTCAACCCTAACAGAAGAATGTGTAGATAAATACAACAACACGATTCACAGTTCAACAGGTTTTACGCCAAACTATTTACTAACAGGAAGAGAAAAATCAATTTTACCGATTGAACTCATTTCTAAGAACGAAGATAAATTGTTGGAAAATAGATTAATAGCATATCAAAACTCAAAAAAAGTCCATAATCACAATCAAATCTATTACGATAAGAATAAGGTAAATATTGAATACAACGTAGGAGATTTAGTATATATACAAAGTGAAAATAAGT
Organism: Copidosoma aretas; assembly: GCA_030522625.1. NCBI lineage: Eukaryota > Metazoa > Arthropoda > Insecta > Hymenoptera > Encyrtidae > Copidosoma > Copidosoma aretas. Next base: position 8,405 of record JAPYYV010025708.1, read on the forward strand.
TTAACAGAAACAAATTAGACCCGATTAGAACAGGCCCGTACAAGATAAAAGAAAAAGTATCCAACTTAATATATATAATAGATAGTTGATTTAAAAAGGTTGAATTAAATTTTCTTCATGCTAATAAACTGATTCCCTATCACTCTTCTCCAACTCCTTTGTCATAGGAAGGGGGGATGTAAGTTTGACGCCATCAAACTTAGTCACTTAGACACGTACATCACTACTGGTCTGTACGCGGTTAACGGTGACTGAGAAAACATTCATTGAAAACACGGTGCACAGTCGACGAGTCAGTCGCTCGTTGATCATCTCACTGTGTAGTTGTTGAACGTATTAAGTTGTAAATAATCATAGTGAAATACCGACAATTGTGTTTATTCAGGTATGGTATAAGAATTCATATTATAAAAGGCTCAAATTAATTTTAAACGTTGTTTGTTATTGTGTATTTAAAATTACAGTTATTTCTTGCTGCTACAACACTTGTTGGATTATTTCCCCACCTTTCCCTTCTATTTACTAAGCCTCTGACTCCTAAGCTTATATGTATTATCAAATCACTTTTGGTTAATGATAGGCGAAGGTAAAATTCTGGTGCTAGAGGGCGCTAAATGTTAAAAAACACAGTTTCTACGTTATATCTAGTTCTACATGACGAAAAAAAGTATAAAAAGGGTTTTTTGATCTAAAATAAGGCGTGTTGTATGATCTCAGTGTCAAATTTGATACATTCAAAATGGTGGATTCAATATGGCGGCCAATATTTTTAAAATTATTGAATTTTGCAGATTAAAAAATATGACAACAATCAACGTAATATTCAAAATCGAAAATTTCCATGCCAAATTTTTTGTAGATTAAGTCATTTTCATGAAAAAAATCCGTGAATATATGAAATTCTTCGACTCTACAGATTTCGATGATAATAGGTAATATAATCATGAATCCTTATACAGTAATGTATATAAGTACCCCTTAGCTGTTAGGGTCACTAATTACAAATCTAGCGTCGGGTTGATAAAATTCAAAATGGCGAATCCAAGATAACGGCCAATATTTTTTAAATTAACGAATTTTGCAAATTAAGAAATATCACTATAATCTACCTAAAATTTAAAATCGAAAATTTCCCTTGCAAAATTTTCATGAATCACGTCATTTTCGAGAAAAAATCCGTTAATATTTGGAAGTCTTTGACTCGACAGATTTCGGTAATAATAGGAATTATATGTTATTATACGTAAGTAATTGTTAAAGTGTAGGAGTAAATAAATTCTAGCGTTTTCTTTATAGATATTTTATTTTTCATTATATTTTGGAAAAAAGGGCTACTTCCTTATAATTATAACCACCCAGTAAATTACAATACTTAAAATTTTTCAAAAGCAGAAGGTACAGTGAATGAGTCTTAGCGATGGACGTAAGTTATCATTTTCCCATCTATACGGTGTCTCTCACATATCAGTCATTATAGTGTTTGGTGTGACGGTACTCCATGTTCCAGTTTATACAGTTGCGGCACATCTTAGCGCATAGACGTACCCATGGTGGAATAAAGATATAAGGTGTGCTGCATTGTTGGGCAAATCAGTAGAGTTTTACTAACACACCTTGTAAACTTCTGTACAACATTCTATTGATTTTCCCAACACTGGTATGCTGTCACGCATCTTGTTCTTTCTGACCAGAAATTCACAAGCTTCGAGGAAGTAAGCGGACAATCATGGAGCTGCTGCCGACTGGTTGCCTCATCCCATAGGATAGGATAGGATAGGAAATAGTAAGGCCCCTCCTCGCCCTACTTTGTGGAGCTCTTCCCGCATGCCCGGAACCTACATATTCCTTGTCATGTCG
>JAPYYV010025719.1:0-11106 GCA_030522625.1 Copidosoma aretas
TATGAGAGCATCGCCGTAGCGCTTCTTGGATGGCGAAACCATTAGAGTCATAGTTTACTAAAAATGCTGCCATCACTCGAGTCAAATTTGAACTTAAAATATCAATATTGTTGTGATCTCTGCATTTTATTATTACTCCCACATCTTAATTTTACTTATGAAATTGAGTCGAACAATTCTATTAATTTTCTGGACATTATACTCGTGAGATTGAATATTGTTTTTAATTTGGTGGACAGAGCTGTGTTCTTGTCAAATAAACGTTTTCACAAGAAAAATATTTCACTTGTGAGAAAAATACTACATGAGAACTCATATCCTTCCTTATTCATAGATGAACACATAAAAACTGGGTTTGCAAAAATAAATAACTCAAATAGAGATCATAATCACACTAAACAAACTAATATTTACAACATTGAAATATCATTACCTTTTCGACCCAACTTCTACAATTACTGTTCCAAACTTTTCGAGAGATGTGAAGCAAAACCAATCCCACTTATAACTAATAAATTTAATAATTTTATTATACTTGGTGAAGATAAAACTGAAAAATTAAATCAAACTAATGTGGTATATGATTTCTCATGTAAGCATTATGGGGCTAAATGCGTGGGACAGACAAAGCGAGCAGTAAGGAAACGAATGTTGGAACATATGAGATGCACCGAAAATGAATCGGTAGTAACTGTTTATAGAGATACTTATAATCATGATTTTGATTTTGATGGGGTAAAAATTAAAGATATTGAACAGAATTATCAGAAAAGATTGATTTCTGAGATGATTTTCATAAATAGTACACCTAACACGATTAATAAAAAAGAAGATACACAACAGCTTAGTAAAGAATACCGATCAATTTGCGATATGATATGCGAAATGTAATATTAAGTTTTATGATCCTCACTTATGATTGTTATTGATTTCGTGTCGCTGGTGTCCTTACATTTGTACATATTTATGTTTGTATATACGTAATACCAGTCTCTGTGTGCACAGCTCGCTTGAATCTGTAAATTCGTACTGACCGATCAGTTGACGAATCACTTTGCGAGCATATAGAGGTATAGTTTTTATTTTCATATTTCTTTTGTTCTTGTGAAAATATGTATTTTTCCTCTTAATATTCATGTACATGTTTTTGATTGTGTGTGCATTCTTGACAACACATATATTGTATATATTGTGAGATTTTTTGTAAATTGTTTAGTTAATAAAGCCTGAAGAGGTCGACAAACCCGTCGACGAAACGTCGCTTCAACTACAATAACATCATTTGTAGTTTATTATACGTACCTGCTCCCAACAGATCTAGTCTGAATTGACTAAACAAATTAATTTTTTATTCAAAAACTATTTACTTTAGACAAAAAGGTCAACGAATATATTCTCAATATTTTTGGCTGCACAAGAGAAAAATTTTTTGGTAACCATAACAGTTAATTTAACAATTTTTTTAATTTTTACACGTAAAAAAACAGCCATTTTTCCTGCAATTTTGGCACTCTGAAGTCATTAATCAAGCAGACGGTCCTTTTTTTAGTCTGAAAATATGATTCTTCTCAAGGTGCAGTGAACCATGCCTAAAATTATAAAAAAAAATATGAAGGATGTTAAAAAAACTAAAAAAATCTTAAAACTTGTCGAAAAAAAAATATTTTTCTGCTGAAAAGTCAACTATTTAAGGTACTAAAAAATTATGAAAATTTGTTTTTGATCTTAAAAATTGTTATTACATATGATATGAAACTTTTAACGTTTTGAGAGACATTGCAGCGACGTAATTTTTTTCCTGAAAGTCATTTGAAGACAGAAACAGGAAAATTGCAAAAAATTGGAATTTTTTATTTTTCTAGGTGTGGTTGGAAGTGAACAATATTGACCGATAGGTCCTATTTTAGGCAAATGATTCCTTTAGGCTTAAACTAACTTTAGAGAGTCTTGCACAAGGGTTTTAAAAAATTCGGGGAAAAATAGGCAACCATAACGTACATATACTAGTATATATGCATATATGAGTCATACCAAAAATAGAGTAATAATTGATGATTAAACGAACTTCTAGTGAAGTTCAATCATAATTATACAAAAAACTTGTTCGAGGATATTTACTTGTAGTATATTTACCCTTTCCCGTCGCCCAGATGACGCCACAGTTGAGAGCTCAAGGGACAAAATTTCAAAAATTCGCGCGGGACACCTCTGTCCCGACCCGCTAGCCTACTTCTTCATTTAGTTTAGAGCAGTTCGACTTCTAGGGTGGGAAAATGGAATAAAATATAAGAAAACAGAGGATTGTATTATTATTATAGCTAAGGGCGGGATTATAATATCCTCGAAAAAGGCCATGAAGTATAATAAATGATTGAACGAACTTCTAGTGAAGTTAAATCATAATTATACGAACAGCTATTTACTTGTGGATGTTTAGAGCTAGATATGAACTGAGCTCGAAAGATGTGCTTTGAACTGCAATTTTAATACTTATCTATCATGATTAAAATGTAAAAATAATAGATAAGGTGGAATCGTAGGTCTATAAATATTAAACACACACATATTCATTGACGATCTTTTTCAATAATATAGTGCTATTGTTGTTGGTTATAAATCTGTCCAATTTTAGCTGCATATCAATAAAAGAAGGAAAAAACTCAAGAATTACAAAACTCTTTAAAAAACATAAAAGTGTTGAAAAGAATAGGATGTGATTCATTTGTAACAGATTGTCATTAAATAGAAATCTGTCGGTTTATTTACCATTATTCGACCATCGCGAAAATTGATGATGCGAGTGTTTATACTTCTTAAGATATAATTCTCTTAATAGAGTTATCACTATCATACATGTAATGAGTAAGCACGATTTCAATTTTTCGGTCGTTACATTAGCGATTCTAGTCATTACAACAATCTTTCCTCAAGCTTAAAAAATGTTTTATTGGAGCTAACTCTGAGTTCAATTCCTTGTGAAATTTGTTCATACTAATTACGGTCAGAGCCGATACATTATGTGATCCATCGCAAGCTCCTTAGAGTCGTACGGATAAGAAGACTAAATTTTCTGAACAGCAAATGGAATGTATGACAGTTTATACGTATATATATATATATATATATATATATATATATTGTTTTCCTGTAATATATCTTCCATGAGCTGAATCTAAACTAAGTGTTATCGTCTTAAGACTTTGAGGCAGAAGATGAGGTATGTGAGCTCCCACTGTTTAAATCTTCCATTTTTCAAAGATTTTATCCTAAGCCGTTCTCTATCGAGCAGTCCTTATCTGTTGCGCATTACCATGGCTACTTTTATTTTCACTCGGGTCATAGGAACCGGTACCTCCGTATGAAAATATATCGATAATACTTTCGGTTGCTTTCTCAAATAACCCTTTTAAACTACTGTCGTCTTAATTCTTTTCCATTTCCACCAAGGCTTTCTCTTAGATATTAACACAATGTTTTCCCTCGCATTTCTTGCACAACGATAAACACAGAACTCCGATTTTTCGGCACGAACATACCTCACTGCGACTTCTTTTTGTGCAACTGAAAAAAATCATACGTAAAAAATTTTTCGGAAATTCACTTGTCGTCAATATGGGGAATAAGCCGTTTGTTGTGGTTTTCCAGCCAAAGTCTGTAGCCTTATATTGGTATCCACAGGCCAGCTATTGGGATCTCAACACGTCACGTGACTCTCGCGATATACATAGTTATTGGGGGAAAAATAACACAGGCCTTATGGGGACGTATCGGTTATTATATTTTTACGCCTACAACGATCGTATTACGGTGAAAGCCTGCTGATAACATGTTTTCGATAATGGTACCTCAGATATTTTTTCCCTCATCTGAATCGTTACTTCAAGCTCAAAACCTTACTTTAAAAGTGCAAAACACATATTTAACCTGTACAAATCTCTCTCGCTGTTGCCTATGTATACTTCTTTACTTACCAATACATAGTCAACAGTGGGAGAGATTTATACAAGTTAAATGTGCGTTTTGCACTTTAGAAGTTAGGTTTTGAGCTTCAAGTAACGATTCAGATGGGGAAAAAAATATCTGAAGTACCATTATCCCAACGAAAACATAATACGATCGTTGTAGGCGTAAAAAAATAATAACCGATACGTCCCCATAAGGCCTGTGTTACTTTTACCCCAATTGACTATATATATCGCGAAAGTCACGTGACGTGTTGGGATCCCAATAAATGTAATGGCTGCCTTTCCCTATGCGCTATATTCGAATGTACAAGCACGTTAAGTAAAGACGTTTCAAAATATGTTTGTTGTAGTTGTGAGGGCACGATACTTCGACACAAAGTTTGTTACCTAAATTAAATAATTCAACAGCAGTACTCTACTTTAAACCATACAGGTATTCTACAAAATAATTTTCACATATATATTTGCAGTGCCAACGATTAGCATGTTAAATATGAGACACTAAAAAGTCGATAAATCGAGTGTTCTAGTTCAAAAATGTAGTAGAATATTATCAAAAATGCAAATTACGGTAAGTTACAGTGAACGTGCGTAAAAATAATGAGCACCGGTGGTAAAGCTAAGGAAAAATTACACAGGAAAGGATTTTACTGCACTTTCCTACGATACTTGCTCATGGAGTAATTAATTGTCCAACTAAGAATCCAGGGGCAATATCAAACGGCTCTGCCGTATCGATTTTCGAGCTACTGCGCATGCGTCGCGTACTGCTGGCCGAAGCAGCTCAAGTGCCACGCTTCGCACGCTATTTTCCACTAAATTAATTAGTCGCTGCATGCAAAAGAATTGACCAAATGGATAGAGGAAAAATTGTGTGTGGTAGAATAAACCTTTAGCAAAAAATTCGCGCAGGTCCGAAGTCGAAATATCAAATATTTCAGACGGAATGCATAAAAAAGTAAAAGTATCGTATCTCGGATTCTATTGGTCCTCGAGAAACTTTTTTTTCGTAAATTCATGAAAAAATTCACGCAATCATTTGCACACACTTATTTATGCCCAAGTTCAGAATTGGAGAAAATACAGCTTATCATTTACGGTCTTTTGTTAGTAACTTTTTTATTCGTTTAGTTAAAATATCAAATTTTGAGGTTACAAAGATAATGTTATTCCTCACTGATTTCAGAAACTGAGATGTCGATTTCATGCCTGTAATGAATTTCATACAAAATCAAAATTTTTAATTTACAATTTTACAATAGGCTGCCATTTTGAATTTTTGAGATCGGACTTGGCGTACAATGAAAACTATACTTATGTCTATAACAGATCCGATTTTTATTCAATTTTGAATATTGCAACATGTATTCTTATACATTTTAATTTTTTTGTGTTTTTCACCTTTTCAGCTTTTTTAACATTATAAAAAAATTTTCTAATTTTTTTCAACACTGAATGCTTATGCAAGATCGTCAACTCAATATTTTTATATGACTCGTTTTGCTCTAAAACCAATACTTACCAAGATATTTAATGAAAACTGAAAAAAAAATCCAATTCCAAGTTATTTCGCAATAAAAACCAATGGTGCGTATCTCCGTCGAAGTAGACACGTTAGGACGATATTATACATGTCCTTCTACGATCTCTTTAAAATTTACAAGGAACATATTAATGTATAGTATACCTACAAAAAAAAATTCGAGCAAAAATATAAAAATTGATTTTTCGGGAAAAGCACCTTAAGTGAAAGTACGAATGGCAGAGTTCTTGTAACAAGCAGAAAAAATATCATTCAGGCAGTTTAAGATTCTATGCCAGTAACAAGAAATACATTTCATTTATTGTTTGCATAGTCAATGTAACAGTTATATAAACAAGTCTATTACAAATGTTCGCAACAAGAATAAGTGTTATAAGAATAAAAAACTGTATACTAATTAACATTTTCGTATTATCTATGAATGTTTTTTATGCGTGCATGGGAAAAATATGTTATAAGACGTTCACTTATCGGCAGGGAAATACAAATTATACTAATCTTTACTAGTGTTTGCTAGTCAATTAATTTAAATCACCTTCTCATTCTAAAAGCAGTGTTGCCACGTCTAAAGCGACGTCTAACGAGCATGCGCAGATGATCGAAGTTCATCCGCTCCTTTTCTGCTTTGATAAAAATCTTTACGACTTCATCTTTACTGATCCTCAATGTTTCACGTTTACTTATATATTTCTCAATACTAGCACCATTTAAAGGGCCAAATTTATGAGCTCACAGTTTTTTAACAATATCCATTGGATTTATTGCAAATTACAGCCAACTATATTCTGATACGGTTTTGCTCTATGAAGCACATGCATAAGATATTTTCAAATATTAACTTTTTAAAATTTTACACGTTTATCTCTTTATTTTTTAATGTCAATTGAAAGTTGGATACTTCAATTGTGCTCCCTTATAATTTGAAGTGAATCTATTGGAATTTCAAAACAGCATAGTGCATGATGGAACCTTCTTAAATGCCATAGGATTTGAAAATAGCATGTTGAATTATGTAGTTGCTTCAATTAGCTTTTTGACTAAATAATAGCTATTTACATACCTAGAGCAGTAAGTAACGTTAGCGGAATAAACAGGATAAGGCAAGGGCTAAATAACAGTTATACACCTTTATCTTTAAGTATCTTATTTATCTCGAGGATGGATTGGTTTTATTGTACAACGGACAAACTAATCGTTAAAACGTTCGAGGCCGACTTATACGTGCGCACAGCGCTCACGGATTGAACATAGATGCGCGACAAGCGCCACTCTCACACACACAAAATTAATCACATATAACTACACGCCCCCTTGATTATTATTTTTGTTAGTACAATAATTATGAAATAACCAATCAAAATATAATACTAACAAAATTCAATGATGAAAAAAATATATAAACAATCAATAATTCTATACATATATAAAACACCTTTGAATTAATTTAAGCCGGTACTGCTGTTGAAATTTTTGATTTTGTCAGGGGTGACAATCTTGGTGAGGGGTCAGCGATCATCCGTCACGATGGCACGAAGTTTATGCACAGTTCCTTGGAGTCGAGTTTCTGCTTCATGAAGTGGTGACGCGTATCGATGTGTTTGATTCGTGCGCTTAATCTGGCATTTGATGCCAAATCGATTGCCCCCTTGTCGCAATTTATCGTTATTGGCTCGTTGGACTGGATCCCCAGCTTCATGCCCAGGCCCCTGAGCCACACAGTCTCCTGTGTCGCCGACGACAGGGATAAATAATTGGCTTCCGTGCTTTATAAGGCGCCAGTTTGTTGTATTCGCGAATCACAGCTGATGGCATCTCTTTGCATCACGAAGACGTAGCCCGTAGTTGATCGCGGCTCGCCTGGGTCCGAAGCCTAATTGGCATAGCAGTTGTTAACGATCTTCGCATCTTCTCCTTTCTTGTACTGCAATGAGTGGTGCGAAGTCCCTTGCAAGTATCTGAAGATTCTCTTGATGGCGTTCCAATGCATTTGGTCGTTTGACTGGTTGAAACGACTCAAATATCCTACAGCATGGACCAAGTCCGGTCTCGTATTCTGCACCAAACACAGTAGAGAGCCTAGAGCACTCTGATATCGGGCATCTGACTGCGACAGATCGGGAGGCAGCCCAAGACGCAATGACGGATCTATGGGGCCAGGCGACGAGTGGCAGTCGTCCATTTGGTAGTGTTATAGAATTTCATTGGCGTAGTCCGTCTGGTCGAGAGAGGGACTGCCCTTAACACAATCCCTCGTCAATGCAATGCCCAGGAATCTGCACTGGACCGAGGTCCTTGACTGGAAAAGCATCGCTCATTGACTTGCTGATGATGTCCAAGTATTTCTGTGAGTTTGTAAATACTAGTATGTCATTCACAAACACAGCAACAATAATAAGTCTCGATTTTTGTCTGATAAATGATGGTAAATGCATTGATCGTACTGCGAGCGCTCCAGGTGCAATGCAATAAAAAACCGGTCGAGCTTCTTGTTCCAATTCCGGCTGCCCTGCTTCAAGCCGTAGAGAGCTTTATGCAATCTGCAACCTGGTCGCTCGATTCCCCATTCAGCAGCCTCTCTGGCAGCATAATGTAGACCTCCTCACTCAGTTTCCCATGCAGTAAAGCGGTTTCGACGTCAAAATGAACAATGTCCAGATCGAGACAAACGGCATAGGCGAACAGCAAACTTAGTGTAGTGAATCTCATCACCGGCTAGTAAGTTTCGTCGTAATTGACGCCATGCACCTGGGAGAAACCACGCGCCACTAGTCTCGCTTTATACAACCGACTGTTGCCAGACCCATTTTTCTTCTTGAAAATCCGCTTCGAACCAACGATGGGCCTGTTCGGTGGAGCCTGACACAGATCTGAAGTCCTGTTTTCCTTGAGCGAAGCAAGCTCGCGATTTATGGCATCAATCCACTGGTTACTCTCCAGCGAGTTTATTGCCTCTGAGAAAGTACGCAGCTCGTCGGATCGAGAGACAGAGCTGTAGACGACGTAATCATCGAGTCGTTTTGGCTTCATTCACTGTCGCTGTGGTCCACACCTCTACTCAGCAAGCCTGCCGTCGCTCGAACTGTTATCAGTATAGTCAATCTGTTGTAACTGTAGCAGCTGATCGGCGGCCACAACCTCCTAAGTGGTCGCGTCAGATCCGGCAAGCGAGTCGACATTAAGAAGAGGCAATACCGGTGTTGATTTTGCCCCGCTTTCGATGAAAACGACATCTCGCCAGGACGGATCCAGTCTTCGAGTCAGGGGGGGCGGGGTCATCAGGGAGTCATACAGTCGAGGTCCATTAACAGACTCCAATTTAATTACAGTAATAATTCAAATTGAAAAAATAGTCGGTGTCTTATTGTTTGGAAGATACAAAGACGTTATAGATGTACTTAATAAGCAGGGGCCCACACAGCTCTAAGAGAACAGAAATATTTTATCAATGTTTTATGAATATTTTTTTTCATTGTGAAATATTTTTTAAATGATTTTCAACATATTTATAAAATATTTATGAAACATGAAATGTCCTCAGTAAAATAGTAGTTTTCGTCACAAACGTGCATCTCTCCACGGCAGTCCCTGGGCCCGAGGGCGCTTGCAAAGCAACGCCCGAGGGACCGTTGGGACCCCCTGGTCGCGAATCCTATTTTTCCTACCGAGGGTGTACCAGGATTGCAAAAGTGCCCGAGGTAGGAAAAATATTTTATTAAAATATTTTATGATGACGTTTCAAAATATTTTTGATGTTTCTAGAATATATGTAAAGTATATTGAGATGAAATATTTTCAATACAACTAAAATAATATTATTAAAAATAATTATGCAATTTAAAAATGTATGGTGGCAGTTATCCATACATTTGTTATTGTCCTAATTCATACGTAATTGATCAGTTATAATATTATTTTATAATTTCAAGTAACATCTGTAACGGAAAAACACCCTTAGAAAAATCATCAACCTCCACGGAGATTTGAACCTCAAACCCGCTGTACAGAGATCCAACGCTTTATCCACTGGGCTAAAGTAACTTGTGCCTCCATGTAGATGAGTAAAACTCATTCATAAGCTCACAAAGTATCTTACTTTGGCGAAGCGACCCAAACTTACACTGCATTTACACTTATAATTTTTTATAACATTCTTTGAAATTCAACAATTACTTAACTGATTTAATAAGTTTTACAATTTATTTATAATACTTTAAAAGATTCCAAAAAAAAAAGTTTTTTAGTAAGATTTTAACATGTTTTAAAAATGTTTTATGAATATATTGAAATCATTTCTAAAAATCTCACTGAAATATTCCATCCATGCTCATAAAATATTGAAAAGCAAGTATTCAGAAATATTTCAGTGATATAATAATATATTAGTGCAAAACATTAATAAAATAGTTTCAAAAGATTCCAAAAAAACATTTTCTAAAAACCTTTAGACATATTTAAATAATATTTATAAAATATTTTTAAAACAGTCTAAAATATTTTAATATTTTAAAATATTTCGTGCTGTTAGGGAGCGCAGAAATAAAATGTAAGACGCTACATGAGCCCAATAACATTATCCAAGACGATCCGCTGAGAGAGCACAACCTTAGTATTTGCAATTATATCAAGTGTTTATTTTATTATTGATGAGATTAGAAAACAATATAATTCGTACAATCATACAAATTTACGCTTTTATAAATCGACTTAAATAAAAAATCACTTTTCAATCAATAACATTGGGAGTCATCGTACTATTTAATTGTTCATAACAACGTACATATATGAGCAATTCCACGTTTAATCTGCACATTTTTGGAAAAAAATAAAATCGGAGGTACACCTATGGGATATAGTTTTTTTTCTTCCCCACACATTCAGAAACATGAGGGAATCCGTGAACACGCATGAAATTAAGGGAGACTAACTTTTTATTTGCTTTTTCCGAAAATTTATACTATTATTATTTATTCACTTTAAGAGACTTCGGGCGATATGCATTAGAAAAAGTCGCGTTCTATGTAAAAAACACATCGCCTAAACAGAAAACAATTTGTTAGGAAATGACAGAAATTTCTGGAAATTTGTAAATTCTCATAAGGGTCACAAAATTTTACCCTCTAATATGCACTTAGATGATTTACACGCTTCTAATGCATCTGGCATTTCCAACTTATTCCAAATTTATTTTTGTTCTAATTTTACGGATTCTAGTCTTAACTATGCTAATTACATATATAACGACTCTTCGCCTACTCCTTTTGTTGTTAGTGATGACTCTTTAAACCGTGCGTTCAATTCAATGAAAGAATCAACAAACTCAGGTCCTGACGGTTTACCTCAATACTTTTTGAATACATGTTGGCCTGCACTCATACAACCTATCAAAATTTTATTTAATCGATCACTGGTTCAAGGTTACTTTCCGAATTTATGGAAACTATCGTTTATTTTTTCAATACATAAAAAAGGGTGCAGAAATAATATCGCCAACTACAGACTAATTGCTATCTTAAGTACTTTGAGCAAGCTTCTTGATTTCTTAGTAGCAGAGCATATAACAAATCGGTACCTCCATCAAATTATTCAACAACAACATGG
>JAPYYV010025725.1:0-11953 GCA_030522625.1 Copidosoma aretas
CCCCCCCCCCCCCCCCCCCTCCGAGGCCCGCTCTATTATTATACTTATGCGCGCTTCTGTTCGTCTCGTGCTGCAGTCATGGACGGCGCCTCGAAAAATCCGCATCGCTCACCCATCTGTGCTTATACGCACGAACCCACATATAGATTGTTCTACGTCGTCGGTTCGTAATACATAAATATACAACGATGCATACAACGCACGACGTACATATAGATATTATATAAAAGGCGACAACAATTGAGGCGAGCCTACGAATTGAGCTACGTTATTGACGGTGATTGGTGCTCCGGCGCTCACGCCACCTTGCATACATAGGTATACGTACGCGCGCTCTCGCGTGCTTTCGCACCGCATGTGCAGTTTTTATGTCACATGTATATATGCAACACATAACGCACGGCGCACGATCTCCATTATATATACTCCTTCGCGCGAATGCACGCGTGCGTGTAATAATTTGTACTATACGTATGTATGCATACATCTGTCTTATAGGAGAGCGCGGCGCGTGTGAGTATATATATAATGTATTGAAGTAAGGAGGCTCGCGACACCGCGGGGAAAATTACGCACCGCATCGTTGTGCAACAATAACGCGTGTATATACGTTTTACGAGAGCCGGGGCGTTGATATATCACACGCGTATTGCATTGTACGCGTCGTACATCTCGGAGGTCGCGCGACCTCGAATCATCGCTTTTCCGCAACCACCGGTCCGTCCTGAAACGCCCAGCTCTCGCTTTTGTCGAGGACCGGCCGGACGGTGAATCGTCATCGTGAGGGACAGCTGAAAACTGCCGAGCCCGCGCGATTCGATTTCCCGTCCGCCGAGGGGAGATCGGTTCGTTGGGGGGGGGGGAGGGGGTGATCGCTGTATACGTGGACGATTAGGCATACTGTATACTTGTGCAGGGGAGGTTTTTGTGCGACGGCTTGTTCATGATTTTTCTTCGTTTTCGGGATAGTATATAGTGATGCGCGGCAGCTGAGAGTTTCTGCGGCGATCGGGAGGGGTGTCGGGGACGATCGGGTTTCTTTGATGGCTCCATTTTTGCCAACACGTGTTTCCACATTGTTGTACTACGCGCGGAGGGTACGAAAGCTCAAAGAGCTGCGGGGGGAGGGGGGGGGGGCAATCGAGGAGGAACACAGGGACTGGACGTTAGAGCTCACGAGGCTCTTGTTGAGATTGAAAGGAAGAGATGAATCGGGACGAAAAGAAAGAGCGCTCGTCGTGGCATTCCGATTGCTCCGGCCACTGGACCCCCTCGTAATTGTTCAACAGTATTGAGCTTTGCGGGTATGAGTAATTTCGTCGAAAGGCCGAGGCACTGTTGGGATTTGCGTACGTTTATTCATTTGTCAAAGAGCTAGAGTTTTGTTAAAAACTTCTACACTATACACGACTCCAAGTCCTCGCGTCAAAACATTCGTTTTCAATCAACCTCCACGGCAGCGCCGAATTAAATTATCGTCCCTCCGTCGGTGGCGTTTACCGGGAAACGAATGACGGCCGCCTCGGTATAATACCGACGGAAAGGCTCGATTGTCCGATGATTTGTTGTCTGCCCGGAGCTCTGGGGAGGCTGCGGATGTGTCTCGCGATGAATGATTCCACCGTATAGTGTCGTATTATATTATCAAAGGAGAAAAACACACGGACACGTTGCCCCGTTACAGTAGCGAGATTAACCTTGAAATAAACCTGTTCGTTGTTGTGTGAATTGTACGGCGCGACGCTGCTGTTGGTTTCACTAACAACACTCGTAGTAGTGGGTTGCAATGATCCTTTTGCACGCGAAAATTTTTTTTTTTTTTTTTCTTTACAGAGCGCACCTCGATGCAAGCTGGCTTTCGAGCGTTGTGTTGCAAAATTCACGTAATTTCAGTATCGCGACGTTTGATGAACGATTTTGCTCCTTGGCAGGATATCATTCATAACCCTCGGCGCATTGTCAAATGCGCGAAATGGAAAAAAAAAAAACGCGTTGAGACGTAAATTTGTTTAGAAACAGTTTCAAAATCAAATGTATAATGTATAACTCTCTTCATTTTTGAGCGACGATTATAGAACGAGCATTCTGCCATCCTTCTTGTATATACGAACAACACATCTTATCGCTTCGACATCACGGGTCTCGAACCGAATAACACACCACCTTCGTCCAACGCTCTCTCTACCGACCGAGCCAAGCCAGCCGGCGATTTTTCCACCGCACGATTTCTCTTTCTCTACGATTATAATACATGTATGTATATACATGCATCGAACAACCACGCGGCGCTCGCGGGGCAATTGAATCGCTGCGGCGCGCCGAAGTCATACGATGACCAAATGACGTCAGGCCGGCTGGTTCGATCGCGAATTATCGCGAGGCCGCGCGATCGCTGTACTCTCGCACGCTTGTCGCTCGCGACAAATCATTACTCCCGTGTTTCACCCCACGACTGGGAAACTAGTCCTCTGATCCGGTCTTTTTTCTCTCACCGCAACAATATAACGCGACGGATCGTAAAACCATACGAGTTTCACGAAATGCGCGGAAAAAAGAGGATCGCGATGTTGATGCGTCCGTCGTCTAAATATACAACATCGCGCGACGGAGTAATTAGAATCACGGCCGCTCTCTCTCTCTCTCTCTCGCTCTCCTCGGCCCCGTAATAGGCGCGCAATTTTTTCGCACAGAACGCCCCGCGCTCATCATAATTTCGCATTTTCATCACGCGACGCTTTTCCACGTAATGCGTTTATTTTCCATTGGCTGGCGCATAAACGGAACGCGAACACACTCTAAATGACGGCCAGCGGTGAATGTATGTACAATATATAAGTTATACTTTGGTATAATCGTAGCATAAGTGTATAGTGTAAAAGAAACGGGAGAGCTGAAATGCGGCGTTTTTGCTCGTTTTGATGCCTCGTCGATAATCCTTTCAGGTCAGAAGATTCGAGTTATCCTTCCACCGACATTGAATGGAGAACAAAACGAATTAAATTTCACTACGAAACTGTGATGGATCCACCCAACTTGTACTTATACATAGAATTAAGTTTTGTCTCACATTGTCCGATCCATCAACCGACATTCAAGCGAGTGAAAGGGCCCGATCGAAGACTCCAGCATCCCCTCGATACAACCCGTGCTCCATACATCTCAAAGACTCAAAATCGTCCCCGAGTAATTTATAATTCTAGTTTCTCACGGCAATGAATAGTATTTCGCTCTCGGCGGTGTGTCGCTTCTTCTCTTTCTCGAGCTCCCGCGAGTATACATACCGACCGTTAAACGAGCGATCGCGAATCAAACGGCCCAACGAACTCTAATTCGATTGAATTTGACCGTCGAGTGCTGATTGCCCGGCCGATTCGGACCCTCGGGCTTGTCCAGCCGTGCATGTACTATTATACGGGCGATCAAAAGAGGAGGATTAAAAAATGAGTTGGAACGATGATGAATAAAATCGCTGCGATCGCCTGCGTACCCTTGTACGCGTGATTTTTAGCGAACGGGAAGAATCCACCCGCGCGATGGAAAACATCGTGCGGCATTGTGTCGAGACGAACGAAAGTCCGGAACCACGTAACGAAGATCAAAGCACGCAACGACCATCGAAGCCCCCGATTGACTAACAGATGGCCGTTTGCGCAGTTGTAATGGCGAGGCGACCGCCGCGCATACCGATTAATTAACATGTATGTTTAAGCGCGCGCGCGCGCGCGCTCATCGGCAGCATTTTATAATGCCGAGCGCAAACAAACAAACACCCGCGGCTCGAACAATGACTTTTGCGTATAATAAGCGTGTACGGCCTCTCTCACGAATCACCAAGCGTTTACTCGACGTATTGAAAAGAAAAAATAACGCACACCGTGCCCATATAACGATACAGACGCGCGAAACACCAAAACATTGATACGACCGACGATCTTGCAGGTCCAAGCTCTGGGGCGCGAGGAATGCTTCCGACACTCGCGCGCGGCCTACTCCTCGGCGGACTCCTGCTGTCGGTCTCGGGCTCGCTCGGCGGTTATCCGGCCGGTGCCGAGAACCGGCTGTCGACCGGCGAAGGCGACGACGACGACGAGCTGTTCCTGCGCATCCAGAGTTTCGAGCGCACCCTCGACACGGCCATCGAGCTCAGCGAGTACGACTACGAGGACGCGTGCAAGCCCGTGGCGGAGGCGGAGTGGGGATTCTTGCACGCCGCCGCCGATGGGGATCCCGACGCGCTCGGGCGATGGGTGAGACGACGATTTGCTTGGTTTTTTTGTTCCTTTCTTTTCGATGGGTATTTTCTGGGTTGGCAGAAACAGCGGGCTCTCTGTTTGGGTACGCGCTTCGTCGGTCGCGTTTTCATTCGTTCGTTTTTCTGCAGAGGTAATGTCTTTGTCTGTTCGCAGGCCGGTACAATGTTGAAAGAAAAAAAAGAAAGTAAATTAAACTAATCCTTAAATGCTAATCTTAAAACTAAGTTGAGATTACATTTTTGTTTCGTTTCGATTATTTTTGCGGATACAGACTTAATCTAGCATACATTGCACGCATTTTTTTTCTCTTCGACACTTATATCCGCGTACATGTAATCATTAATCATCATTCAAGTATCTGATTTACCTCAGTTATAGAACAATAGTTTCTCGCATCCACTTTTTTAGTTTTGGAAAATAGCATTTTGTTCTCAAAACGCAAGATGCATATATGTATATATATTTTTTTTAACATGATGAAAAGTGTGTTTCAAACAATAAAATCCCCGCAGAAAAGCGTCCAGCTGGAGTACGCGACATTTAAAAAGTGGCAGAGGGACAACACGACGGAACAGTTCAACAGCACGGTCGACGAGGCCGAGGCTCTGGGCTACAAGCTCTCGGTGCTCAAGCAGCCGGGCGACGCGAGCCTGGACAACGCCGATTACGCCCAGGTCAGTCTTATAACCGGTGTAACGTTAATTTCGCCCGAAAAAAGGCTTCGCTCTGTATAACGCGTCCCGAATCATCTGTCCGAAACAGCTGGTCGACTTTGTCGGCGAGAACCGAGTGCTCCGGACGGCGGCGAGATATTCGAACGGTGGCCGCAACCTCACCCGTGCCGGTACGATCTGCATCCCCCCCCACCAATATTCCTCTCGATTATAACGGCATTGTTTCCGCAGAAGTCGAATTCCTGCTCGCCCACAATGCCAAGGGCGAGGAGAAGCTCGGGGCGTGGAGCTCCTGGCACCGGAACTTCGACGCCCAGCTGGACAACTTCACGAGTGTACTCCAGTTGGCCCGTAAGGCTGCTCTCGCCAATGGTTCGTACTTATGTATTCCATATACCATGTATTTTTGGCCCGCGAATTCCAACGTCGGCAAAAAAATAACCATCACTGATGGATCGATTCGGCGCGAATAAAATTCAACAACGCCCGCTGCGTAACACGCGCGTTTCTTTGTCGATTACCAGGAAAAGCCGACGTGAGGAGCTACTGGGAAATGCTGAGCGGCGACGCTAACGCTTACGAGGCGCACAAGAGTCAGCTGGACCGGTTGATCGGGCTGCGCTCGAAGCTCGTCGATTTCACCCGCAAACGCCTGGTCGGGAGATACGACGACGCGGGGACGAGGAACGACAGCGTGCCCGCGCACCTGCTGGGTGAGGCTTTCGCTTGTTTTCGACGAATCGTCGTACATTGGAATTTTATATTCTTCTCCCCCCCCCAAAGGCTCGCTCCTCGGCGACGACTGGACGAACTTGGCCATGTACGCGGTGCCCGAGCCAAAGGTCGTCTACGACATGCGGCAGAAGTTCTGGGAAAAGGTGGGCGAGTCGTTCATCGCAAGTTTTTTTTCGACGTCTACATTTTTTTCTATACTCTCCAGAAATTGGTCGGCGAAAATCTGTTCCGCGTGGCCGCGGGACTGGGCAAGAAGTTCCTCGTCCAGGCTCTGCGGCCCGAGTTTCTGGCCAACAGCGACTTCAAGGGCGAGTGCCCGGGCCAGTTGGTCAATTTCTGCGAGTCGGGCAAATTGAGGCGAGCCTTTTTTTCTTTTTTCTTTTTCCTCACCCCTCGAACACAAACCCTAAATAATCTCGTGCGAATCACCGACCGACAGACTGTCCACCTGCAGCGAGCCGTCCGTCCAGTACTACCTGAACGCCCACAGGGTCGTGGCCAGGGTCTTGCTCAACCAGATGTCCTCCAAGATCCCGATCCTGCACGACGCGAACAGGTATCCAGGTGAGCCGCGTGTCGATCCCCCCCCCCCCCCCCCCCCCCCCCCCCCACCCCCCCCCCACCCCCCCCGCCCCCCCCCCCCCTCCCCCACCCCCCCCCCGCGGTGGCCGAGCTGTTCTCCCTGCTGGCGGCGAGCCCGGCCTGGCTGCACCACGTGGGCCTCATCGACGGGGACAGCGTCGGCTCCGAGGAGGCCAAGATGGCGTCGCTGGCCATCACGGCCCTGGACGTCCTGCCGCGGCTGGCGTACTACGACGCGGCCGACAGGTGGAGGCTCGAGGTCATAGAGAAGAACGAGACGGATCCCAAGAGGCTGGTGGCCAGCTGGTGGTCGAGCAGGTGAGTCGGGGGTTTTTAGAAATGAATCGATGATCGAGAAAATACGCTTGGTCCGTGGGATAGCGGAGAAAAAATATTGGTCACGTATCCGCTCTTTTTTCCCATCAACGATATAACGTCAAAAACAAGACGTGTCTGATATTTCTTTGATGATCCGTATCCGACGAAATGCTTCATCGATGCATTCCGATTGCTGATCGGCCTGACGATTCCTGCGGTACACAGGCTGGCCAACGAGCAAGTGAGCGCGAGCGACGAGCTGCCGAGTTTCCTCAGCGACGAGCACATCGTCGGCAACAGGCCCTACCTTTCGTGAGTATCCGAGTGGCGAGTTTTACCTGGTTTTACTATGGTCGACGAATACAATTAGAACCGTCGTAACGTGGCGTGATTGTATTGCGCAGAAAAGTGCTGGGGATCGTGCTCGCCTTCCAGATGTACGAGTTCATCTTCCAGTCGACCGACGTCAGGCAGGAGCCCTTCGACAAAACGCCCCAGAACTACAAGTTCGTGTGAGTTTACCATTTCCTTTTTAGAACTGGAAGACCCTGCTGTCCAAGTTCATGGGCATAACCGACGTATCGGTGAATCCGCTGAGCGAGTACTTTGGCGAGCTCGAGTACTTCTTCGAGAGCTACGAGGCCCCGGAGCAGGAGAGCTTCGACCTGAACGCCAAGGAGCTCGAGCTCGAGTCGGTCGAGAAAAAGGAGCGCAAGATATTCAACACACCCACGACGACGACCACCACCACCACCACTACCACCACCACGACGACGACTACAACCACAACGGCCAGGCCGCCGACGAGGGCGAAGCCCATACCCAGGGACTCGCTCGGCGGCAGCAACGAGAGCCGGAACTACCTCGAGGACGAGCCGATGCCGGACGGCCAGAAGCCAAAGACCGGCAGGAGCACGGCCGTGTGGGCGGTGAGCGCTGTGCTCGTGGTCGTGGTGACGATATGCGTGGTCGCGATATTCGGGAGGCGCCGCTGCACCAGGACACCGAAGAACAGGCGCTACGTCTAGGACAGGGCCAAGGGGGAGCCGGAGCCCGGGCCTCCGTCCACCTGCGCGTGAGTCAAGAGGAGTGAAGGACGTTCTGTAGCGGCTGTATTGCAGTCTCTTCACATTCCATTGAGCGATTATTATTGCTGTATCGTTGCGAAAATTATTGTAAAAAGCGGGCGAGGGGGGAGGGGGGGGGGGCAGCTGCGCTGTGCGAGGGGAGATTTGGCGAATTCTAAAATCGAGATCGTCGTTCGAGCAGCAGGACAATGATTCTCTCGGAGGAATCGTAATATTCGAGTCGAGGATTTTGTGGATGTAAATCGGCACAACTTTCGACGCTATTATGGACTAAATTTTTCCAAACCGTACATAATGGTCAAATGCGGAAATCAAATATTTACATTGGAAACTATATTGTTATGCATACAACTAGTGTAAAATGTGTACTCGTGCCAAAAACTACTGCCATTTCTAGTAACAATTTTTACTGTATATATACACCATACGCATGTATACATCATATACAAATGAAATCTCAAGGATAATAATAACGTTTGCCGATACTCTAGATACTGTAGTTTTTGACCATAAGACTTGGGAGCCAGTCTTTTACTATGTATACGAATATTCTCTAGGCGGCTTCTGATTATTATACTCTCGTGTTTTTAAACGGACAACTGTATACTTTTTTCAAATTATCGAATTACACATACTTCACTTGGATTGTGTACACGTTCAGGGATCGAGAACCCGGTCGTTAGGGATTTTGAGTCTCTTAGCAATTTTTATTAGAGATAATCATCGAATGATGAGTAGAAAATTAGAGAAGCAGGTTTTTTACAATCAACAGTATTATTAAAATGTACTGTGAAGCGTTTTATACCTATACGTGTCTATATGTATGCAAATAATACATGCACGTATAAGTCCTCAAGCTCAAGATGCTCGATGCATTGATGCACACAAAATATTCCTAGTATATAAGTAGTTTAACGGAGCAAAAATATTACGTATATGCATGCGATCGAATAATTGCGCGATCATGGAACCTCTGAGCCAGATGGTTCCTCGTAATAATGTCTTTTCATGCCAACTTTTTTAAAAATAAATCCTATATACATCTACTTGTACTTTCACGCGTGCCGGTGAATGAGTTGCGAAGAAAAATAATGAATTTTTCGTTTGAGTGTACGCGTGTACGAAGCGAGAAGCTCAGATCCATTGTACATTACGTCGTCCCTCGTCAGACTGTAAGTTTTAATTTTTCCTCGTCCGTGCAGTAAAATAAAACAAATATAATTGTTTTAGTAGTGATTATGGTGATTTTTCGGATGGCGATAATTAATTATGGTATGTATGCTGTGTACGCGCACAGAAAATAATGTGTTTTGGTGCGCGCGTTTCGCCTCGGATCGCGAGGATTTATATTTTTTATAAAATTATTTATTTTGTACCTATACGTTTCGAAGCTGACTATGTTGATGATAATTATAAGCAAAAAAGCAATAATAAAATCCTATATGATTATATGATTGTACGAGAAGAAATATGATGTACGAGTTTTATTTTCACGCTAATAGTTGGGACTCCAGCTCGAAGTCATCGGAACGATGGCAAAACTTTTTCCTCCGAAACGTCGAGTCGAGAAAAAAAATTAATAGCTCCATCGATATTATTGCATTATAATGAGTTGTTTTGTTTGGAGAATCGGTCGTTGCAAAATATTGCATAATGCAACGCGGCGTTGCCGCATAGACCGTCATTGAAATGAAACCCTTCGAGTGATTTATGTTTATGGCGAAAAATTACAGATTAATATACGTATATTGAATTTTGATGACTACTTTTCCGCGGATATATCGCGTATATTGATTTGCCTACAAAACTGGCGTTGGAGGAGGAGTTATCGACGGAGAGTAACTTGAACGCTGTTAGTTAGCGGCATGCCCGGCAGATATCGGAAGTCGTGCGTTCGTCGGGAGTTTCACGAATACGACGGTGTATTGTTAATAACAAAAAGGTTGAAGCTTTTGCAGCAACTTCTAGAGATACCCGTAAAATCAATGAAAACGCCAATGCTTATTTTATACGATTTCATGGTCAAACAATAAGTATTGCTGAAAAGATCGTTGATTAAAATATTTTTCATCACTCATGAAAACTCGGCCATCAGCGCCTTTTTTTTTCATTACTTTCCTAAAAAGCCCTGGCACCGCTCGCAATGGACAAATTAAAACCGGCACTCACGAAAGGGGAGCGCGGGCGGTCGTAAAAAAAGTTTCAGCTTTCCCAGAGCCGATGTATCCCGCGCGCGCGCCCGGCCGTAAAGAGAAAAGGCGAATTCCGAACGGCGGAAAAGTGCTCGCGCAAGAACTAACCCGGCTCCCTTACGCATCTTTCGCTCCAGTTGCCGAGCGCGCGCGCACACTGGTTTAACGTATACAAAAAAGGCACATCGGAGATTGGCCGACCATGTATATGGCATACACGCGCGGGGCAATAAAACCCGGCCGAGCCTCCCCCCGAGATCTCTCTTGCTTCAATTTTTCTTTCCTCCCCCGGAAAACGGCCCGAAAGCTCTTTCCAGATGCTGCTGTCGATTTATAGAAGTACCGCGCAACGCGAGTGCCGAAGGTGAGCTCCATCTGTACTTACGTATACGTCGTTTGAGTTTATTTTCTTTCGTGCAGGTCTATCACTGGAGAGTCGGAACACTTTAATGCAACGCACTTGATGTTCGTTGCGAAAAAATTGTGTGTCAAGGTTGATTGGTACATTGTTGTAGCAGCGAAAAAAGCACAGATTACTTTTTTATTTCAGTTCAGTCAAATCCTCTCCGAGCGCAAGCTCAATCGAATATACAAACCTTGCTCGAATTATTCACGAAACTCGATTGCGTACACGAAGAATCCTAATTTTTCAATCCCATAATACGGTTGTACCCCGATCGCGGACATTTCCACCATTTATTGCGTTCGACAGCCAACAACGAAATAAACATTTCTCCCGCGAGTATGAAAGAAGCCGATGAACGGCATATCGCGCGGAAGTTTCGGATCCTTCCCCTTAAGAGCCCCCCCCCCCCCCCCCCCCCCCCCCCCCCCCCCCCACCCCCCCCCATCCTCGAACGCACGTATAGGCGTGTATATATGTACGTACGATCCATCAAAGCTGTATGATATCCACATCGCTCCCTCCCGCGCCTCGATGATTGAACAATCGTATACCTACTAGTGGAAATAAGCTCCCCCTCGCACCGAACTGTGCTCGTACACACTTGCTCTGCATCCGTTCGATTTTCCATATGCGCTGTATACTCATGGACGAGCATCGAGAGGATGAGAGAACGGGATATGCGTGTGCACTGCAGTGCGATTGCGCGCTCGCGAGAACGTCACGCAAGCAGGGGAAAATCAATAGGGGCGGCGCGGCCGGATTCGTCGGCCGAGTAGCGCTGAAATTTTGAAACTCGCTTCGAACGCGCGCTATGGGGGACGACGGGTCGCGCATTCACGAATCCTGCATAATACATGCAGATACATTATGTTGATAAATTTTTTACACGCACGGATCGAAAGAAGCTTTTCCCCCTCGATCTCAAAAAGAGCGATAAAAGTGTTTTTCGCGCTTCTGTGCGTATCATAAAAAGCAGCCAAGCGCGGCTGGTGATATAAAATTTGCACATTTCTCGCGTGACGGATGCAGGGGCTGTGAAAACGGGAATTCTCAAGAAACATCACGCGAAGGGAACGGAAAAGATTACTCTCGATTGTCTTTTCATTCAAATCCGTGCGCACGATAGGGGGTGGGTTCTGAATATATTGGTTTTACCGAACCGTTTCAGGGTTCAATTTTTTCAGATCTTCTCAACAATCGAGCATCGTATTTTTCTTTTGACCGCTCCAAAACAACTCGCGCGATATCATTCTGCCTCAGCAACCTCGATTGAATAGTACTTTTCGAATGTAAGAAAGTCTACGTGTTTTTTTTTGTTTTTTTTTTTTTTCACGGACGACGACAAAAGATCATTCGCCTCCTTCGATTTTCCCTTTCTTCTCGACATCCCCTCCACGTAGCAGTAGTATACACGGGGCGAGTATCGAGTCGCGTCGTCTCCCGCCTCCTCGGCACCGACACTGCACACCGACCCTCGCGTGTGATCGCCAGAGAAGGGCCGCAGACTGCGCCGATCGAAAGTCCGTGCGCTCCTTCTGCTTGTCGCGCGCGGAAAAAAGAGAGAAGCTCGACAAAGTCCCCTCGCCGCGGGTATCGCGTTCGCGCGAAGATCCCCGCGAAGAGGGCTACAAGGGAGGAGAGGCGAGTACGCCGTGGGAGACGAGCGCGCGTATCGATTTATTTCGCGTCCCCCCCCCCCCCCCCC
>JAPYYV010025734.1:2310-16517 GCA_030522625.1 Copidosoma aretas
AGACAAGGACAGAACGGTGGCTTAGAATGCGTTCTCTTTCCAACCCTCTGACGCTGCCTCTTTCTTGGTCGCGCACTCTATCCTTATATCTCTATGATTTTAATGTAGTAGGGTTACACGTTACTGGCACAGGAAACACGAACTTTCAGCGAGAGTATGCAAAAAATTAAATTTCAGGTTCTTTCAACTATACAGCAATTATTTTTTTGTAAAATTTATTCTTTATTTAACATAGTTCTATGTTAAATGATCTTCTATTGAAAGAAAAAGTTCGAAAGTACAATTCTGAATAATTTCGTAATAATAATTCTCTGATTTCCAAACCATCGACTTAAAATGCGTAATGTATCGAAAATGCTAATATTTTTAATATAGTCATATAGATTCCGTATACATTTTAATTGTATATCCATTACTATACTCAGACGCTGTTCTCGGTTAGTCATCCCTGAGTTATCAGGCAGTCAAGCTGACTCACCTAATTGCCTCCAACAGAATTTTCAGTGCATAGAATCATCCTGTGTATCACCATCGAACTTTCACGTCCTGAGTATACTTAGCTACTTTTGAAATGAGACAATTATAAATCGACAGTGTCGCGGTGTCGACGGTTGTATTTTCATCAGAGCAGCTAACTAGGCGGTTCAGCTTTGTTGGATGCTATGTATTATAGTAAATACAGGATCATAGTAAACACGGATTTATAACTTCAGACGACAGCTTCATTTTTCCTTTATTGTAAGTCAATTTTTATATTTCTAACCAATTATTTTTTTAAACTTATTTTCAAGTACCATATGCGTTGTTAGAGGTTATATCAAAAAAACAGTCAGTCAAGTAACAAATATTTATGAAATCTAACAATAGATAAAAATTAGTTTGAACGCCGCATGGAATACACACACTTCCTAAGTTTGGTTTTGCATTTTGTAAGACTCGCATTCATTTATCTATTATTGTTTTCTTCAATTTAAGATAATTGACTCGGAATCAAAATTATGTTAATATATTCATAAAACAAGATGTATAGATAAAAAGAATTAACCAATGCAATTTAACCACAAAGTATTTTGGTCAAAAGATATATAACATTGAAATGGTCAATTTTAGTCTATTTTTAAAAGCAACACATTGACTATAGTACATGTACTGATAAGCTACTTGTAAGTAATGTTCTAGTCCAGTCTTAATTGGAGTTAAAAGGAAATCCTGTCTATTGAAAGAAATTTCCCTACCTCGGGCATTTTTGCAACCATGGTACACCCTCGGTAGGAAAAGTAAGATTTGCGACTCACATGCAATGCATGTCATGCATCCGACGAGGGCGGTCCCTGGGCCCGAGAGCGCTTGCGAAGCAAGGGATTGTGACAGGGAGATGGATAGGGCAGTTTGAAATTTTTTCAATGGCTTTACCGTAAAGTTTCAAAATCACACTAATTTAATTTCGGGATGAACTAAATAGGAAAAGATAGAACCTCCGTAATGCCATCACGCATATTTGTGTAACATTCTGAAAATGAAAATTAGTACTTTTGCAAAAATTTTAATTCGTGCAGAAAGACTGAAGACAAAATTTTAATCAAAAAATATGATGAAATTTCATTCCTTACAAAATTTTTAATTTTCAAATTTGAGGTGCAATATACATAATTTGCTAGATCCGGCAGCTAGATATAAGCGATATAAGAGATAGAGCTAAGCGACTGACACTAATTGTACGATTATTTGTATAAATGAAGTGAGTCAGAGAACTGAATCATTAGGTGTTGAGTAACTAGGAAAGATACCACGCTAGCGCACAACATTTTAACCAACGAAATTCAACAGTACAACGGTTTGAAGTAAAATTGTAGAAACGTTTAAATACGCTATACAAACTGTAAACGTACCTGCAACTAAAATTAACGTATTTCTCACACATTAGTTAGCAAGTGAAAGGTGTGCATATTCCTCATTACAGTTCTGGACAGAAACAACTACTCTCTACATATCTATATGGATTATTTTTTACTTGCAATGAATCAATATTCTGTACTATTGGTTTATGAATACTATACAAATATTATACTAATCACTATTTTTATGATTTCGAGAAACTCTTTCTCTCGTTTTGAGCGACTTTTCACTCGTATTTGAATGACCCTGTTTGATATTAGCCGATATGCGTTAAAATTAAATGCGAAACGAAATGCATAAGTCAGCTTAAGAAAGTATTCGCTATATGCAATAATCTGAAGCAGCACCACCTGTATGGGAAAAACGGTGATGCTGGATAACATAGCCTCTTATGAATTGCAAATGTTTACCAATTTTTCTCATATTATTACGGCAACGTTGAGACCTGAAGTAGGGGTTTTTAACTTTAAACAATTTTTCTTATACCTTAAGCAAAAGAAATGTTTCCTAAAAACAATGCATGTTTTCTGTTATATAGTACTTACTGCTATTTCTTTCCATACTTCTACTTGCTTTGTCAATTGTAATGTTACCCCGTTTCCTACACCTAAAACCGCTTATACATCACTCTCTTACACCTCTTTCTCTCCCCCTCTTTCTATCTGCCACGTAATGAACCGTCTTAATAATTTTCCGAATAAAAGGATCGAAATAAATTAATAATCGAAATATTACCGAATAGTAAGTGAACATCGAAGAAAAAACGATTTACTACATACTATAATACGATTGTCAAAATTAGCTAGATTTACTATTGAAAACCTAAATAAGTCATAGGGTTTATACAATATGTCTA
Organism: Copidosoma aretas; assembly: GCA_030522625.1. NCBI lineage: Eukaryota > Metazoa > Arthropoda > Insecta > Hymenoptera > Encyrtidae > Copidosoma > Copidosoma aretas. The sequence goes on from JAPYYV010025734.1 coordinate 5,063, forward strand.
TAAAGTGAACGCATTTTATATTGTGCCAGAATCCAGACATGTTATGGGATCACATAAATTATACTTGGGTAAATTTATAATTTAATTGAATGAAGCATTTTGAACACAAACTTTACTCGTAGAAGTTGTTTGAAAAAAAAAAAATAACAATAATTTCAATACAATTCGAAAAAATCTAATATAATCATTTAATAATAGGATCGGATACAATAACGTATGATAATATATTTTACATATTGTATGTATTCATTAGGTATTGCTTCACATAAATATCCATCATGGCGGTTTTTAATTTGATATCCAAGTCAGACGTGCCTCCAAAGATGACCAATCAAAGATCCCTCACCGTTTTCGCTATTCATGTGGCGATTTATATTGGTTTGGTAACATATGGTACGTAATATTGTTTGAATTTCCATTAGATGAAACGCATATGAATAGGTTCATGTACTAATAAGTAATTTCTTTAAGTTAAAAAAAATATTTTGAGTATATGGAAGTTATATTTTCTACTGAAATTTTAAAATGTAGCACGATTCATGCAACACTTATTTTCAGCATTTGCGGCTGGTGATGTTAGAAAATTTATACAAGAACTTAGAATTGATAATGAAACTGACGAAATGCTAGAATCGGTGAATACAATTATTGAATCAAGGTACTCTATTTTTTAAGTAACCGTCATGTCACGGTAAAAAACATAAAAACATATTTTTAATTGTATGTAATTTTTCAGATGGATTATGACGGGTATTTTAACATCAACAGCATTACTGACTATAGTATGTATATTTGTATTAAAAGTATTTAGAAAATTATGGTAAAAATAAAATTTGAGTTTCTTGAGCGCTTGAGTTTATTTTTGTTATTCAGTACTTTTCAAACTTTGTAGGAACTTTCATTTATTTTACTGTAGCTGTTTTGTTTTCTAGTTGATATCAACTCAATTATCTTACCTATTTGCATATCTTGCACAACATGTGGTGTCAAAAATTGGAAATGAATACATGAGTAAAATCATAAGCGAAGCATGCGGGTAAGGCACATGTAATTTAATTTTACGAACTGAATTATATAATATACATTTTCGTATGTTTCAGGGCAGTTTTTCGATTCCCTAACGCAGTAAGAGTGACTGTATTACTTACTCTACTGCAAATCATGTTGGCTGTTTTTGGAGCATGTGTATATTTCAAATTACTTTCCATCAGTCGCTTAGAGCTTCCCCGATTTTTCATGGTATTTTTTCAAGTTTTAAATATAAGTATTTTATCATGGATCATTTTAACTATAGGAATATTGAGCCATATGGTACTTTGGGGTGTATCCAGTACTTGGTATTGGTCTACGGATGGATCAAAAGTTCCAAATCATACAGTTTTGAAAAATTTGATTATGACTTTTAGGTAAGATTTTAAAGATTAAAAAGCATAATGAAGGGAGGAAACTGATCCAATTTTCGAATACGATGAATACTTGATACTCAAACATGTACCCAATGTTTATTTTATGTACTAATAAGACATAGTTATTAGTGTTTTTTGAATGTTATTTTGAAGTTATGTACGGTGTTGTTTCTAATATATTTACATTATCAGAGAAATAACAATCATGTATTACTAAGATTATTTTAATCTTGTGACGTATTCAAAGTATTCGAACTGAACGATTGGGTTGTAAATTTTAATACATACTAGCTATGATATTTAGTAACACATCATTTACATAATTTCTGTGATCGTATGAGTATTGTTGCTTCCATTCTAAATTTGTTTTCATTGAGATACAACCTGAAATCATGTCTAATAGACTCTTTTAAATTAGAAATTATTCTTAGTAATTATTCTTTCACTTGATTTTTTAAAAGTATTTTTAAAGCTTGAATAATATTAGACATATTGTTATGTATGTATTGGTGAATCTTAATTATTTTATAGTACTCCCCATGAAAAACTATGTTACACCGTTATCTCTTTTAAAATTTTAACTCAACTTTTTGAAATTTTTCTTTAACGCACCACATAAATGGTTGTAAATCGATCAAATGTTCGGAAAAAAAATTTAGTGGATCATTACATATAAATATGCAAGAATCAAAATAAGCATGCATTTATCAGTCAGTTTTATCCTTACCTGGATTTAAAAATATAATTTTCGATAAGCCCACAATTTTTACGTTCTAAGTCTTCACAAAAATTTTCATGATCAAACATGTGTTTTTGGTATTGAAATAACTTATTCTTAACTTTACTTTACGATCAGAAAAAGTACACAATTTTTTTATGATGGAACATTATGTGTTCTAGCAATAATAAATTTTTTCTTCATACGCAAAATGTAATTTTTCGATTGTTCAAATACAATTTTCTCATGCGTAAGAAATATACACCAAATAAATTTTCAGCTTTTTATGCATTAGAAAGTTGATTAAAAATTATTCAAATAATCTTCAAATATTTTCAGATATCATTCAGGAACAGCTGCTTATGGATGTCTTATTTATGTTACCTTTCCAGTAATATACAAAATCATCAAAAATTTTTGTAAGCAGTCACACATGTATTCCCACAACATTTTGGCTATTTATGCAAGAGTACATGAAATTAGCATTGGAGAAACTATTATTTATGGAAAAAGTTTCAAGAAATCGGCACACATAGTTTACCAGATGTATCTACGCTCTCCACATCGATTTTTTTCGTCAATCGAGGTAATAATTCATCAATTGCATAAACTTGTTTTAATTTTTGATACAGTGCAAAAAATTTATATTCTAATAAAATTAAATAATTTACCATGCATTTTCAGACATACGTACTGGTTCCTTCAATATTCTACGTAGTTTGCTTAGCAACGATGATTGCACTTTCACAGATAGTTTTCCAGTGTGTAACTGTATCGTTTGGCATTCAATGGGTGGTAACTTTGATTATTATATTTGATGCTGTCATCGTAGTAGTACCAACTATTACAGTTTTTAATTCAGCTATGACAGCATATCTTTCTTTTCTTTTGAGAAGTGATGAAGACAATCAAGACGACAAAGTTGGAGTATTCTCCATAGAAGCCATGAAATCATCTGATAAATCCTTACCCAGTGGAAACGATTCAGGGCACAATTCTAATGTTCCCCGAATATGCACCGTAATATAATGCATGTGAGGCGCGCATGGCGTTGGCGAAAATTTTTATTGTTAATTTGTACTTTATTGCAGTTTGAACTTATTTGTTTTTAAATCAATCACAAGAATTACGATAACAAAAATGATGCTTAGTGTTTGCTGAATAAGAATTTTACTACCCAACGGACTTTCAAATATTAAAAAGTATGTAAAGTTGATAATTAATAAATTAATTATCTTGACCGTATCGATTATCAAACATCCCTTTGATTTACTTTCAAACAATAAGTTGATATTGAATGAGTAATCATACACTGAGTTAGAATATAGTTGCATTAGCATATTCACTCTGTGCACAACACGGCGAAAATTGGAACTTCGATACCCAATCCCCATTTAAAATACGTGTATTCGCCCGACACTAGCGCCAAATCCAGTGTTTGGCGGTGTTTGGCGCTAGTGTCGGACGAATATATGTATTTTAAATGGGGATTGGGTATCGAAGTTCCAATTTTCGCCGTTTGTGCACAGAGCGAATACGAAGCATGTGTTACGTACATATATATTTATATCTTAATCTCTAATTGTTTTTTTTCTCAGAAAATGAAAAAATTGATTCCATTTTGAGGTACACAAAGTTTACCCGTACGGTTTTTACGCATTCCTTCAGATTCCTTGTACTAATTACATTTGAGTGATTCAAATCAATTATTCCTGAGATTCATTCCCAATAAAGAATTGCGCATAGTTGTCGAATATTATGGGTAACAAATGAGATAATTAAGCTTTAGCATGACCTACAAACAATTTTAAGTTTATCTCTCTTACCGGCGAATCTCATCCAAATTACGCATCATGCAGTTGTTATTATTTCGGATGGACTTACCACTTTTGAACAGAAATAAAATGAAGTGAAAAAAGACTAAAAGTTAACAACTTTATTCAAATATAAAAAAAAGAGAGAGAGAGAGTACACAACGTCACCGTTGGATGGTAGACTGTTGACTGTCATATAAGTATGTTACGTGACGTATAAAAGTGTGCTGAACTTGAAAGGCTAAAATTATATAAACATGTATAAAAGCAAAATGACGCGAATTTACATTTTAGCTCTGAACAAAAACTTATAAACCAATCTGATTTTCGAACTTTTAAAAATTGAACGCCCTATAGGTTGTCAAGATCAAACATCACCTTACACGAATTATGACAACAGTTACACAACGGTCAAAAATGTGTAACCCTCCATAAGGTCTATGTTAAAAATCCAAACGTTGACACGCTCTTTCTCAAAATTTTGCTTGTTGACCTATGAAGAAATTACAGGTTCGTTGCAATGTGCTTCACATTGCATATAAGTTGGAGTTCTGCGGCCTAACTTTTGAATATGTGAAGAGCCTCCTCAGGATCTTATCGTCTAATATTACTTCCTAGCAATGTGTGGCAAAGAATAAAATACGTACTAAACAACACTTCTTTGAATTAGTTTAACAACTTATTGAGATGCGTTTTCGCCAAATTGCAGGAGAACCGCGTACGCTCACTATTTATATAACATGTAAACAATAATCAAAATAACTGATCCTCGTCATAACCTACAAACAATATTTGTCTGTTTGTCTCTAGAACCAGCGATTCATGATCTTACTCGTTATGTCTCGAAGACAGCTTGTACTAGGCTTATCTTGACATTATTTTCGGAACACATCCAACCACGTTCCCACACTTTTCGAAACCCAAAACTCTATCCTACGGTCGTCAAAATCGAATCCCCGCCCACCCCCCGCTCCTCACCGCTTCCACCAGATTCCATCAATTCCACTCCAGACAGTCGTTCCAGCACCTGCTATAACCATACCATCGCCACGCGCCCGTATACCGATCGCGAAATTCCAACGGGCGTTACACAACACCATCAGCCGCAGCGACCCGGCGGCACCATACAGAGGCTTCATCGCCTCGCCTCGGCGGCGGGGCACCCGTTACACGCCTAAAATCGCAACCGCGTCAACGTCGTCTAGTACCGTACTCCCTGTAGCGTCTAATGCAAGGCAGGGGGGGGGGGGCATCTACACCACCTACAGATGGTGCGCTCACAAAAGGTAAGAGAAGAGAGGGCCGACGCGTCGGGGGTTTCCCCGGGAAACCGGTGAATTTGCATACAGAGCATCTGTCACCAGCCCCTTACGGCCCCGCCGTAGCACCGGCTCACGGGAGGATATCTGCCGAGCGGGATCTACCCTCGCCGCCGTGTTTCCCCCGCGTTGGAGGCGGCGCGCGCGCGCGGGATTGCGTCCCTTTATTTTTCGGAAAGGCGTTCGCGGCCGTTCGATTTTACGCGCGGTGATTTCCGCGGGACGCCCCCCCCCCCCGCCCTGCAGCCGCTTGGCTCTTATTTTCCCTTTGCGCGCGCTTGTTTCCGCGCCGAGTGGGTCGTTCTGGACTGGCGTTCGGGGAGAACGAGGCTGGGGGGGTTGGGTTGTTTTTTTCCCTTTCTTCCGACGCGAGGGGGACCACTTTCGCGCTCGATCGGCTCGGAAAAGTGAGCCTCGATTCCCGCCGCGCGCGGGATGAATTCATTATTCGGCCCGGATGAGGAGCGCGAGTTATGGCTCCGGTTGTACCTATGCTTCGAGGGGGTCGAGTGCTTTCGAGGAGATGGGACATTTTTTCGATTTTTCCCGGAGACGATGTATAGGGCATTGTCGTACACGCTGTACGTACGTTGGCAGTTCTTTTGTTGGTCATTGTTTTTTGAATATTGAGGAATAAGTCGAGACGGATGGGGGAATATTATTGTTTGTCCGTCGAGCAGATAACAGTGTTTAATGAGTCTGTTACGCGATTAAATTTAAATAACATGTTATTCTTCGTTCGTTTTCTTTCTTTAAATCATCGTAACGTTAAAACTTGCAATACTGTTTTTTACAATCTTCTTTCGTGAAAGAGATAAGAAAGTTGAATAATAAAGGTTATTTCAATTGAGTTATATGTCCAAACTGAACAGTTGAAACACGCTTTTTAACGGAGACCAGGTAGAGATGGCACATCGTTAGAACGAGAACTAGTTTTTCACGACGCTACGATACAGTTTTTGTCACTATAAACAAATATACATGAATTTACAGTTTCGCAGAAGGCCTAGTTAGTAAAAATTTCAATGTTAAGAACTGGGCATTCTAAAAATCTACTCAACGGGCCCGCTCCAGATTCCCATGCAACTTTACGTCTGACAACGTGATTTTTAGTTCGAGTTTATTTGATTTAGCTGATGGTTTGTGGCCAAATATAGAAAAACACATTGACGAATGATTTTCAGTGATAAAAGATACCAAGTTCTAAAACTTACCACATATATATTGATAAAGTACTGGCACCTCACTTACCTGAAACAGAAAGAAAAGCAAAACTTTCAAATGATTTGTTTCCGATAGTGGGGAGAAATAATTCAAAATAATGAAAGCATTATGATTACACAACAGTGTACAAATGCATCCTCCAATACGCAGTCAGACGCAGTACGCACAAACAAACATGGCGAAACGTCAGAGCGGCCTCGGTCCCGCCCCGAATCATGCTGCGTCTCTGATGACTCTGCACATCTGACAGGATACTGTTATATTCTCCACCCAGACACCCCTTCGAAAAACAAAATGAAAAACCCCAAGAACCAACACGCGGGCCGTACGCGGAACGACGATTTACGTATAATGCAAACGAAGAAAACCCCCAAGACGAAGCATGTCACACGGGTAGGCCCGTTTACAAGGTAATAAAGAAGCCGGGCCATGCAAATCTCGCGGAAAAACGAGGAGGAGCGCCTTGGATTTCCCGAGCCGACCTGACGAGCTGAGGACTCGTCGCGAAAGTTGGCCATAATAAATATTCAAAGGCAGAGAGAGAGAGAGAGAGAGAGCGGGGAGGGTTGAAGCAAGGGAAAAAAGTTGGGGGATCCCCTGCGGGTTCTTTTTCCCTCCGAACGGAGAGACGCGGAAACACATTCGACGAATCCCCGCGAGTCGAGAAATGAAAAACGCGAGCGGGGGGAGGAAGAAGAGGCTACGGGCGATAAAGTCGAGGGAACAGCGGGCGAGATAAGGAGGGGGCGGGGGCGCCATTAATTTCCACCGCGCCCTGCTCTTGCTCGCGGGGCTCCGGAGGGGGGAGGCTTAAGGTCTTAATCCCCAAGGCTGGCTGAAGGACGGTACCTGATAGATATACACTGTAGCTGTACGCGTGCCCGACGCGCGGGGGTCCCCGAAAATCATAGGCACCTGCAGCGTTGTGATTTCTGCGGAGGGGGGGGGGGGAGAAGGGCGAGGGAGGGAAAAAAGGATTCCACGAGCGATAATGACCGTACGGGCCGGCAGCGTCTATAGGGTGGGCCGGAAATAAGCGTCCTGCCCCTTCGTCTTTTTTCTTATTACTTTCTTTGGCGGGAAGGATGATGGGGCCGGCTTTGTCACGACGGAGCTCCCGGAAATGAGGGCGATGAGCTGCGACGAGTTGTTTCGTGGATAGTGTCGTGCTTGTATCATCGTAGTGAGCGATTTGTGGGATTGGGGCTGGTGGGGCGTTATCTGTCCGGGGGTGTTTGTTCACTGTCTGGAGACGGCGGAGACGAGGGCAGGGTCAACCGGTTAATACTCGTCTGCACGTGATTTCGGAGGTGCATGTATAGTCTCTTGTTTTATCTGTGTCCGGTGATCGAGGTAAACGTGTATCGTTGTCGTCAGATGTTACCTAATAGCATTAAACGTTTTAAAAACCATGTGACGTTTGGAAATTTGAAGTTTGTGATAACGTTTCAAAGACCTCAAAAAAATCACTTCTGGACTTCTTACGCTTTAATATTTGCATGTCATGATAACTGCTAAAAACTATCATAAAATAACTGGATTATCCATTTTAAGTATTGTCATCCAAAGGGTAACACCAAATTAGGCTACCTGTTGTATAAAAATTAACACGCAGGGCATGAGTCCACAAGTGAATTTTAGTTCCAAAAGGCAGCGAGATTTTTCGATCTTTTACCACTGTATTACAATATTATTCAAAACGTTTAAAAGATTTGGAAATAACGTTATCTTAACATTTTTAAAACATTGCCTGCCGTCAGGGTTAGGAATTCATCACGTTTAACAATGCCGCGGGTAAAAGTTGCCGAGCAATGAATCGAGATATTGAATAAATCCAGAGCCTATCGGACGAACATTACCCAACAGTAGCCTGAACTTAACAAAAGTAGGAAATAACCAGCACCGCCAGCCGATTGATCAACCAAATTGTTTGCCAACGTCTCAATCGAACGAGATCCCGTCCTACACTCACAGCTACTGGAGCCATTTAACTTTCGGTGAACCTACTGGAGACCCCATAGCTGCTCGCAAAAAGACTGGCTCCTTTAGAAACCGGCTTCCGAAAGAAGAAGGAAAGGAAAAAAAAGGATATACATTCAACATCGAGTTTCCCTCGGAGCAGGCCGGGAGGAGGAGCGTGTACGCAAGCTTTCCGAGCACGAACTCCAGCTTACGGGGGGAGGGGGCTTATTGAAATTCAGAGCGAGTCTCGCTTTCCATTTCCATCCGCGAGGAGTGAGAGCGGTAGCCTTTTTCCTCCTTCGATCCGCGAGAGAGGGAGAAAGGGACGGGAGGGGCTAGCTGCAATTCGGTCCTTTCCCTTTCCGCGGGCCGGGCTTGATTTTCGCGCGCGGCCGGCCTTTTGTTTCCCTTTGTGTCTCACGCGGGACGTTCACCCCACACCCTGTGCACATGCACACGCTCCGGCTGCGATGAAAAATCACTGGATTCCAACTGGAATGAAAAATGAGAAGCTCGGCCGTATTAAGGAGTCCATCGATGTTTCCCTCTCTGCCCCTCTTTCTCTTTGTGTTAAGACTGTGAGCTGCGAGACAAGCCAGAGGCCAGTGTATTGTGCTCCAGACACTGACATTGCCGCTGCTGCTTCTTTGTATCGCATTGTGAAAGCTTAAGCACGAGAAGGAGGGGGATCGAGACATTTTTAAATATTGAGACTTTGATGAAGTGTATATTCACGATCAAGGATGAAATTTATTTTCAAAGGAATCTTGTTGATTGATTACGTGCAATAAAATGTTAGGTGGTTGTTCCTAAATAGTTTGGTTTTGCGTGAAATTGTTTAATAGAATAAGTAATAGAAAGAACTTTCACGATACTTCTTCTTGTCTATTATCACAAATTGATTAAAGTTATTTTGATGGTCGATTGAGATCACAAGTATTTTTTCGTTCAACGTAGAATTAGAGAGGATCGTGTTAATAACAAGGAGGTAATTAAAAAAAAAAACGTTTATTATTTATCATCATCAATAAACATTGTTTTATATCTTATCAGGTGATCGCGATTAAGTATTATGCATAAAATGATGTTTCATTGACACGCGAAAGTGAGTCCAAACATGTCGAATAGTTGGTTGAAAGTTAGGGAGAAAAGATGAAAATGAATTCACTAGTACAGTGTTTGTTGCCGATGATTATCACCGTTGCAACTGGTGTTTTGTGTTCGACTATCGAGTTTCCTTCGGCAAATACACCGCTGGGACGAATCAACGGATACTATAAGTTATCCGCTCAAGGACGCAAGTAAGTTCTATTGTTCTATAAAATATTCTTTGTAAAGTAGTTTAAAACGGTAAATGACTATCACTAGCCTATTGTTAGCTCATACCAGAAGTACATAAAATATATTTTTTTTTAATTTAAAATTTAAAGTCTTTTGAGGTATCACTTATAAAATATAATCTTATCATAGACAATACTGGTAATAAGTTTATTTGTTGCGAACGTAGAAAAAAGTCATCATCCATTATCCAAATGATTTAAATGTCCCAAAAAGTACATAGCCAGCGTAAAAAAAATTATTTACATAACCAAAAGTTTAAGACCTAATAACTATCGATTCAGAGTTCATTGTACAAAAACTCACATCAAAACAATCGAAAAAACAAGGTTAAGTGAACCATTGATCCAATATCTGTCCATTTACGAATGATTGATTAATAAGAAATGTACATGTTGAGTAATAAAGTCTTTTTGTAACACAATATATTGAGATCATACTATTATTGTCAGGGGACCTTACATATAGCCTTGGCTTTCTGGCACTATTGATTTTTATCACTTTCAGCCTCCACAGCCCATATTCAGGTATCCCCAAGATATCAACGCAACCAAATTACCAGTCCTCTGCACGCAATACAACTCAATTAAAAATTTCGTAGCAGGTAAAGAAGACTGCCTGTACATGAACATCTACGTACCTACGACAACCAGTTCAGAACTGTTTCCCGTCATCTTTTGGATACATGGGGGAGGTTTTCAGTATGGAACCTCGTCCGATTACGGAGCCAAGTATCTAATGGACAGAGATTTGATCCTTATCACTTTTAACTACCGCGTCGGACCTTTTGGATTCCTCAGCACTGGAGACGAAGTGGTGCCTGGCAACATGGGACTCAAGGACCAGTCCATGGCTCTGCGATGGGTCTCTAACAACATCCGCTGCTTCAACGGTGACCGGAGCAGGATAACCCTCATGGGGGTCAGTGCCGGAAGCGTTAGTGTTCATTACCATTATCTATCGCCCATGAGCGCTGGTCTGTTTCGAAATGGAATATCCTTCAGCGGTACGGCTCTAGCACCCTGGGCTTACAGTAACGACACGTCTAAAACGACGAGGACTTTAGCGAGGGCTTTAAATTGTCCAACTGGCAATTCGCAATATATGGTTTGGTGTTTACAAAGAATTAGCGCCATCCATATTGCTAAGGCTGTGGAGCAGTTACTGGTATGTCGGTACAATAACTGACGGTGTGATGTGAGTACACTGTTGAAATTTCGATTCTTACCAAAAAAAATTTTCTGTTTCCGTCAAGCCTGAACTGTATTTCTCGTACGCAATGTTTCCACCAGTAGCAGAAAAGATCGGTAAAGATTACTTTGTCAACGATACACCGTTGAATATCATCCAAAAAGGCAAATCGAACGACGTACCTTGGATCGCAGGAGTTGTGAGCGAAGAGGGACTTTTTATGATATCAGGTCAGTACATTCAAACGAATGAGGATGCCGTAGTCGTGGTCAGTTGAAAACAAGATTCGGCAAATATAATTCTAGGTTAGGAGCAGTCGTAGTACAGTTGGCTAAGGCGCAAGTCTGAGGTACGGCTGCTCAAGTGGGGCGAGGGTTTGAATCTCGGTCGGTGCAGGATTTTTTCAAAAACTGTTTCCGGCTGGGATTTGTTCCCAAGTCCCGCGGCTGGTCTTGGTGTAGGTTTTTCCCTCATGGAAGAGGT
>JAPYYV010025755.1:0-10233 GCA_030522625.1 Copidosoma aretas
ATCCTTTGGAGTACCCATAAAATAATTGCCGATCGCATAAGTATATATACTTCATACAGTATCGCAAGTGATGGCTCCCTCGCGATACTACAGAGATAATTATTTGTACATACATAAGTACACAGAGATATAACTATTTATACAGACGCTATTTTAAACATCTAGACATGCTTTTGTATTGTATTATTTACCAGATATACGGTGTTCACTTGGATTTTGGCGACGAAGGAAATAACTATGGCGAGTACCTCGCGAATCTCTAGTCTACATTGACATCCATCGAAAAACGTACCATTTGTATAGGATTTCGAGTCTGCCGACAATCTTTGGCTTTTGCCTTTTTCGTTGACTTCGAAGAACATCTCCATACCCATCCTAACTTAGATTCCTTGTTTTCAACTTTCATTTCTAGACCACAACAAGTAGGAGGACCAGAAGATTGTGATGGAACTAAGCCGATTTCTTCTAAAAAAGCTATGCTTTTTTCGTTAGTTTCGATCAACTCGTGAAAAGAACAAAAAATTGAAAAGTTTTCTAATTTTGGATGCAAATCCGGGTGTTTACTGGCCATTGTTCGCTTAAGTTAACAAAAACACCTTGAGTACACAAAGGCTCAAGAAATACTGACATAATGTAAACAATAATACCTGAATTTGTACTTATACGACAGAAAGACCATTCTAGAATTTGAACGTTATATTTTAAATTTAAATTTATTTTGAATCATATAAAAATAATTATCAACTTAGATATTTTAAAAACATATTAATTGATGGTCATATAATATTTTTATGTGTATTAATACAAATACAAATTCTTTTTTTTTTTTTTTTTAAACATATATTTTACTCATGGTCAGTTCATATCGTCCTGTTATTACTTATAAACAACTAAATATACAGTATTAAAAAATCATTATTGATAATTCTTAATTAATATCAACTCGCATCATCATAAAAACTCTAAAATAATCCGAATTAAAAATAAAAAATTCAAATAAGCGTTATATCGCAAGTTCAAATTTCGACTTTCGAGGTGCGATATCTCATGATCGAAGCGAGATAGACATATGGTGCCTATAATAAAAAGTGCTTATTTTTGATCGTACTACACGATCCCAGTGTTATTTCGCGGCGCCCGGGAAATCGTACTCCCCCCATGTAAACGTATATAATGTAATTATATAATATAATAAGTAATACAAATAATAAAATAATAATGTATACATAGTAAAGTCAGTAAATTGATTACATAATATATGCACGTGTCAAAAACGGGATATTTTGGTGTGAAATAGGATTTTCAAAATTTAGTGTTTATAATATTTCTATCATTTTTTCTATATTATGTGAGGTCCAAACTAGCCGAAAACTTTGGACCCGACTCTATTGTCATTGTATGTAATGCTCGAAATAATTTAATAAAATAATTGGTTATACAATAATAATATCTTCATATTCACTTACTTAATTATATAATATACACATAAATACAGTTAAAAATCGTGTCTAGTTTGCTATTTTACACTGATTATTTGTAAAAATTACACAAAATTTGTAATTGTTACAGTTTGTGTATAAGATTTGGGTACAATGACAAAATAACACAACATTTGTGTACTCTTGACACGAAATTCGTGTAAAATATAATTTACACAAAAAGTGTGTAGCCTGTTCAATTTCAAACAGAATTTTTCTGTTTATAATTGAACAGATTTTGAACAGTGAACGCTAAGATGATAATCTAATAAAAATATTAATTCCTATGCTTATGCTTGAGCTTTTTTGTACCTAGTTTTGATGTTAACAAAGTAAATTTTGGATTTCTCCAATGCGACGATTAAAAAAATTCACTAGTGAACAAGTGGAGTACATTTATGAACCAGGATTTATCTATTCGGCATAGTGTTTCAAAAAGTGGCTATGTCAACAATCCATAACTTTTTTTATAACAGTAACGGATCCATTCGCCTGAAAAAGTAATTCAAATACCCAACGACATGACTTATACGTCGAGTACGATCGGCGTTATTGCATTCACGTACTTTTTCCGGATACGTTAAAAAAAAAAAAAAAAAAGAAACGGCAAAAAACAAAAAAACGCGGCACGAAAAATATCGAAAGGGAAGCCTCGATATTGCTGCCAAACAATAAATGGAGCGCGAAAACCCAGTATTTTAGCTCGGCTTTCGGTCGCGTCGGTCGTACAGCAAGATCCTCATGGCCGGTAAACACGCAAGGGATGCCCACTGTGTACCATCGTTGCCGTATAAAAAAAAGCTTCTCTCTCCCGGTGAAATTTCGTGTCCATCCCCGATTTATGTCCTTTTCTCTCCTCGGAGGACGATACTGCCCTTCTTGTCTCGAACCTGAGTTTCCCAACGCGGATAGGGGGGCGCTGCTTCCGCACTACAACTCTTTTACGTCTTCTCTCTCTCTCTCTATTTCTCTTTGTTAGCTGAGAGAAGAAGAAAAAAAAAATTCCCGGCGCACGGGAAATTGAAACTCGTATACATCCAGCCCCGAGCTACAAGTCGAGCGTGAGCATGTGCCCGTGTGTATTCGCCGAAGAAATCGAGAAGGATGCGGATGCGGAGCTCAGCTGGCTGTTATGATTTGTTTTGTGCTTTGCGTAGGAGGAGGATGTTTGTGTAACTCCGCGGCGCGGGCGGATGTAGGTATTTTGTGAGACGTTTTTTTTTTTGTTTTTTGAATTATTTTTCACTTTACGTACTGCTCGTTTGGGAAAGAACACTTGATGAATTTCATTCGAATGATAAGCATGTACTTTACAAAAATCATATCTTTCGAATCGCATAAACATTCATCAGACCAGACTTATGAGAATCGTTTAACGAATAGAGTACGTGCTATTAACGAATGCTTCTTTTGATGTACAAAAATGTGGCTATACCTTTATATCTTGAGAGTTACAAGAATTTTCACCGTAAAAGCAACGGTGATCCTATTAGATTTTGAGAGTACGTGGATTTTCATCATCGCAATGAATATTAATTTTCGTCGTAGTTGACGGTAATTTTGATCCGTCAAATTAATTTTTCCTGCAAAGCGATTGTGAAATTTTCCATGAAAATGCGTACCTCCAGCGTAAGTGAATTTTAGATCAACCTTACCGATGCAATAAAAATGACCTTAAATTACGGTGAACGTTCGAGTTTGAAATTCATAGGTCGTCCAAAACTCTCAGGATCATCGTTGCTTTCGCAGTGAAAATTCCCGCAAGTTCCATCATTCTCCCTCTTCTCGCGATCATCGTCTTGAATTACCTTTCCAGGAGGGCTATATTTGATGGCTCTACACTGGTAGTCTATAGATACACCAGATGCAGGGGGGTTGATCGAGTGCAAAGCAGCGCTGGAGGGCGGGTCGGCGTGCTCAGCGGTCACTTATTCAAGAGCTAATCCCAACCAAGATAAGCCTGGATATGTCTTTAATCTCTCCATGTTCGTACGAATGCTCTAGACGAATGCTTTCTTCGGTAAGTCAACTCTACCGAGTCACTTCGTACTCCCGGTGAATAATCAAAACAGGGCCCAAAGACCAAACAGTCATTCGAATCGTCGAACGTAAACTCAACGACTGCCCGAACTTTTTTCATTTCCACCGACCATCGCCACGCGAGCCTTTTACCATTCCGGAACTTTTTTTTTTCTCTAATTTAAAATTTCGCTCTCTCCCCCCGAGTTACGCAAACTTTCCCTGAAATTCAATAGTCTTACATCTTCCCGAAACTCTGATATCCATACTCATACGTACATACGCGGGCATGCGTTGGATCCCCGCTTGAAAAAAGTGAATATTACTTTTACCCATAAACGCGTCCGGCTTGGATAAATTTTTTCCCAAACTTCCGCATTCTCTCGGAATAATTTCGTCTCCCGACAGTCTTGGCTGCGATGCGGGGTACAACACCTGCACCGCAGTAATAACATTATTTCGAACAAATCCGGGAAAAACAAACGTCCGACGCCGGGATGACGCAACGAAACGTTCTTCCAACAATATTTCCGGGCGAGATTCCGGAAAGCGAGGCGGGAAAACAGCCTCCTTCGCACACAGCTCCCCGACCTCGTGCCTGCACGCATCGATCCAATCGCGGCCGCGAAAATACACGCAGCGTCGAAGAAAAGACAAAAAAAACCAAAAAAACAAGTAGGCAGATATTGATGACTCTGGGGCAAATATACCCCGACCCACCTGTAACCCTCCGCCGCTCCTCCGCGAACTTCACAATAGCCTCCGTCATCATTACAACCGGAGCAAGGAGGAGGGGGGGGGGGGGGCGAACAAAGGAACCCCAACGGTCGGACTGACAACGAGAAGGGGCGAGCGCGTGACGGATGCCAGTCGGCCGAAGCGATCCATCAAACCGGCTCGTTTTTCACCCGCGCCACGTTCGGCCGTCGCCGAACCGCGAGCCCCTCCCCCGGGGCGCGCCAAAGTGAGACCAGAGGACTCGCGCAGGTGCAGCGAATCGCGGCGCGGAGGCTCGGGATTTTTTCACCGGGATTCATAGCCGGGGGAGAGTGATCTACGATCTCCCGCGGGCTCGCGTCTTTGTTTTCCTCGTTCGCGCCCGCCGGGCGTGTAGGCTGGCGGGCTGTTTAATTAAAATCCCGCCTGGCCTGTGTCCTCTTTCCGGGCGGAATTTCGGGGCTGTGCCGCGCGAGGTATCAGGGGGCGGGGAGGTTTTCCGGGACGCGTTTCGATTTTGTGTTCCTCGAAGCGGCAGGCGATTCGATGCTCACTGCTTCTAGAGCGTTGTGGTTTCAAGGGTGGTTGAAAGAGTGCGGTGTAATTTACTCCCGTAGTAATCACGGGCTTTGGTTTGAAACAATGTGAGATTCGGTTGATAGCCTGATAACTCTAATCGCAGGTCACACGGGGTGAATCTTGCGCCAGGCCTTTTCTGTGCGGAATTTCATCAGTAAAATCGATCGTAGAGAAATATGAATAATGATTCATAAAGACGCGCATTGAACAATTGATAAAAATACCATTAATGATTGATGGATGTGGGAGTCATCAAACCATTCGATTGTTTGTAAGAAATACCTTTGTCGACTCCCATTTTTATCAGTCACTTATCAATTATTTCAAACCATTTAGTTTATCGACATAAGCATGTATCTTTCTGATTTTTTAATTAGTTTTGATTTTCAACTTTTCAGCTACAAGTATTTGTGACTTTGAACCTAAAATAGCCTATCGTCTGCACGATTCAGTAGAAATAGCCGAGTTATGTCAGACGATGGACAATCGTCAGTCGACAGTGGCCTAAGCTAATTTGTATTAGAATTCCGTAATTTTCAGTTTCACTTGATCGAAAGGTTAGTTGAAAATCAATCAAGATTTCCTCTTCGCCTAATCCCACCACGAACATAAAGGCAAAGTTGAATAAAAGAACACTATCTGCAAGTTACATGCAACACCCAACGATGATTTTGGACCACAATAGTTTTTCTACGGTTGTTTCAAGTAGATACTTCCTATTTGAAGGATGGATCTTTAAAAAGAGTAATTGAGCAAATTATATATCAATCAGAAAATGTACCATTCAAAAATGAATAAATTATTTGGCAAATATTAGCATTGCGAAAATTAAAAAAGTTCTAGAAAGTTTGAACAGAAAACAGTTTTAAAGTAATTTTTCTAGCACATTGAAATGGAAATTCTGATATTATCGAAACTTCTTTCCATAGAAAGAGGCCTGGCATAAATTTACAATGCTCTAAAAGTTATGACACCCATCAAAAAATATTTTGATGCAATTTTCAATGTCATCGACGTGTGAGTAATCTATCAATCGACGGATGAATCAACTATAAATAACCATACAACCGTAGTGCATTTTTTCATCATCGTAATGATCTATTTATATAAGTCTTTGACAACGAGTAAGGTATGGCTTTTTACATCATTCGCGTCAATTAACGAGCTAAACCAATTAAAGCAATTAAAGAGATAAACCGCACGAATCAGATTTTTTCGTCAAACGCACACAGTAAAGTAACAAAACGCGGAAAAAAAAATGTTACGAGTGAAAAGTTTGCGTTTTGTGCAGGCTTGGAAAGAAAACAGTTAGAAATCACCTGATCGATACTTTGATTGTGATAAACCAAATCGAACATCATTTGAGAAGTTATTTCTCGTTAGTGATCCATAAAAATCAAGAAAGGCGAGTCAACGACGTGTCTAATTGCCGCCTCGAACTAACCCAGGGCGCAGACTCGAAACACCACGGAACTCTCACTACCCCCCCTCCCCCCCCCCCCCCCCCCCCCCCCCCCCCCACCCGAGGGCGCGCGTCAAATTAACGTAATTCGCGCGTAACGAGTTACAAAAGAGTTTGCACTCCGAGCCCGTTTTCTCCGGGGGGACAAAGTTCCGCCGCGCTAGCGCGCGCGTTATGCGCGGTACTGCAGCCGCGCGGGAATCTTTCGCGTCAGCCAAGTTTCGACCGAACAAAAACTCGGCTCTGTTGCGCGTGGCGGGGATGAACCAGGCTACGAGGGAAATAATTTAATCCGATCTATGGTATACGGGTACGGGTCGCGGGTAGCCGTTAAAATCGGCTTGATCGTTTTTTTCTGACTGCAAAAGCGGAGTTCCGTTTCGAAGCCGGAACGAGCACAAAAGAAGCTAAAAGCTAAGTGTACAGGCCGAGTGCAAGTATATTGGCGCCATCTGATGCCGGACATTTGAGGACTCGATGCATTGTCGATGGCAAATAATGCCAGTTTGCGGACGTGAAAACAATGAGAGTTACGATGAATGTTATTATTGAAGTTGTCTAAAGTGTAAAATATAAAAGCAAATACTTAGATCGACGTTCGTAATGACCAAACTGAGACGACATAAAAGCCCTGAACATAACCTTGATTTTGTAGTATCGAAGCAGAACGAACTGAGCTGGCCAATAATGTGACGCGAGTATGACGCGAATGACGTCTCTGCCGAGTCAGGTTAGCACGTCACTCGCTTTATTTTTATAGCTATCATTCATCCATTGTGTTATATTTAATTTCTTTACAACAGAGAAGCTGTGAAGCATACGTACGCTTATTATGAATCAAGTTCTATGTACGCCTGACAACTCAAATTTATTGGAAAACACATAATGTAAGGGCAGTCATCAGTGCATCGAGTTCTAAAGAATTTGAAAATTCTGCACTTGTCTCTCACCGTGGGTTCTGCTGTTGCCTTTTCTTACCCCCTCCAGCGACTTTCACACAGCGAATAGGCTGCCGAAGGAGGAAAACGCATCGACAGGCTTATGCACAACAAGCGTATATGTATACACCGCCGGCGCAGAGGAAGCTACTAAAAGGAAGCCACGAGCCTAAGACTCCGCGAGGTTCCCCCTTCGTGACGCTATATCGAGTTCAAAGAGTCAAGGTCCTTCGACCGGCCCATCCTTAGCACTGCACTTGCCAACGCCGCGTCCCTCGCATAAGCCTCGTGTGGGGGATCGTACTGTTCTTTCCCCTCCTTTGCCTAATGAATCGTTCCAAGGAAGAGGGTGAATGGATTGCGTGGGCTCGGGAAGGCGGAAGTTCTTTTTCAAGGGCTTCCTTTGTCCCCCTCGTTTGCATGCGAGGGGAGGCTGTTGCGTCCTCCGCTTTTTTCTCTAACGAGGCTACAAGGGTGTTGGGGTCAGGATGTTACACCGAGCCCCGAACTTTTTCATATGTTCTTTTCAACCGCCGCTCCCTTGGAACTTTGCATTTTGTATCTTTTTTTTACTCTTTTTTGTGCTACGCTCGTGTACGTGCGAGCTAATAAAAGTTGACGCGTGTTCTCACATTCAAGGGACACGTGACGGGGGAAAACTTTATGATTTGAATATAACAGCGTGCGGGTGGAATGGAGCCAATTTCAAGCGGATGCTCCGTTGCGTTTGCATATTTTTTTTGTACCCGCGCGCGATACCCTGTGAATTATTTTTGTGATGTTCGGGTGAAAATATTGGTTTTCCTGCGACGACGAGTATTTTGATTTTTGACCTGCATCAAAGTGGGTTCTACACTTGTCTGGTTGACATTACAAACTTCATGCTAAAAAGTTCTTGACGAAATTTAGGGGCTAATCACTTAAACATGAGAGGTTCGAATCATTTCGAATTTCCAGGAATATTTCATGATTTCAAGATGATTAGTCATTGATTTCATCATGATTTCATGATGATTTCATTAAGAATGATAAATCTCATACTTAAATCATTTTGAACACTTTTTCATGAAATGATAATTGACACACATAAAAATCAGAAACAATCAATTCTAATATTTATATCACTTTTTATAATGGCATAATAATACAAATAAAACTACTTTTTTAAATTCTAAAATGAATACATTTGATTTTTTTGAGAATCAAGTTGAACCAAAAGTATTGACTCGCGGTTGAATTGAATTTTAATTTCAAGGTTTTAAAGTTCAGAGAGGTTGAAATAATTTTTATAAATTGAATAGTCTCTTGACCAGAGAATTATGTTTCAGCAAAGGTTTTTTTCAAAAAAATATTTGGTATTTTTGTATAAGAATTTCGACAATGATGTATGATACTTGCGAAGAACTATGAACCAAGGAAAATAAGAGTATGAGGCATCCAAGCTGCCGCATTCACGGAAAATAGCGCGTACTCGCACTATAACATGGAAAACGAGTATACACTTGTTGCTTTTCTGTGCTACGGAGCGGAAGGTCCTTACTTTTTATTTTTCTAAACAAGAAGCTAAAGCCATCTCGCGAGTCTTTTTTAGTTCAAGCTTGAAATACTCGGGCTGTAACAAGTATGTATATTTCAATGTGGAACTTCAACATTTTTCAAACTAATGTACTTTACTGGTAGCACATTGAAACTGTTTTTACATTTACGCAGATGATATTTTTAAAATAACATCTACTACGGAACAATGTGACTTACAAATATGAGACTATTCTTCGATAATACCCAAAATGCATTTTTTTAATATCTTGCAGACATTTATATGACAAGAAATAATCCTTCTACAATGCAAAAAATAATTTTCAGTGTACCTATAAAATAAATAACTAAAAAACGAGTCCTTATGTCTTCTTAGTTCATCACATCCAAAAGTCCGTTCTACACGTGCCTTATTCCCCCCGACAATTTCTCTATGGAATTTGCAAGCAGATCATGTCTCCAATTCTCGTTCCGATTGCCTTGCTTCGGGTCACGTGTGACTTTCATTTCAATTGCTCGTCGAATGAACGGAAAACCAGCAACGGCACCAGTGCCAATATAAGTATTAATCATAGAACGTGCTGAATAGAAGTTTTTAAGCACTGGCATTGAAAAATGAGAAAACCTTTTTCTTGCTTTTAGCGTTTTTCTTCCAATCAAGATGATTTACGTCAAATGAGGTAATAGTACCAACAGTTTAACGTACTTCCAACCTTTGTCCAAATAGTAAAATACATCGAATAACTACAGCAAACACTGGAAGTTTTATTCATAAAAATAATTAATTTAAGACGTTAAAAATAGAAAGAAATGAAGAATGTGCACAAACCTTGTGTGCACGGTATATAGTCTATCAAAAATAGTATTCTTTTAGATACACTACAAAAAATGTTCCTTATGTATCAGTCTTCCACTACAAGTATAATTAGGAAAATAACTTCAAACATTTGATGTATAGTTATTGGTACACACCGATTCTAACTAAATAACGTTTGCGGAAACGGGTGCCAGATAATTTGTTTACTGTAATTCAGCTTATGACCCATAATTAAAATAAAATTTTAAAAAACGTGGGTCCCGCGAAAGGCCCGACAGAAGTCCCAGACTCCCAGTACGGTGTGTGACGAGGTGTGTGAACTATGATGTGTAAAATTAGTCGTATAGGAAGTGTAATAAATTAATTATATGCATTATTTAAAGGTTTTTTTTTTAATATGATATCGTACACGGAGAAAAAGTTACATGAATTTTTACCGTAAAAGCAACAGTAAAGTTGTGACCAACCAATCTTCACTATAATTTTTACCGTAGCTGCACGGTAATTTTTCTGTAGCAGAAAAATTAATCTCACGTAGTTATACTTTTTACCGTAAAGCTACGGTAATTTTCCACCTGATTTTGGAAAAAAATGACGACAGCCGTCGATTTTTTTTTTTTTTTTTTTTTTTTTTTTTTTTTTTTTTTTTTTTTTTTTTTTTTTTTTTTTTTTTTTTTTTTCTTCTTT
>JAPYYV010025757.1:0-13016 GCA_030522625.1 Copidosoma aretas
ATCAAGATATATATATAGCCGAGACGGGGTACAGTTCAGACCTCTGCCATAAGTTTGTTCGAGAGGTCACGTGACGTTTTGGGATCCCAATAGTTAGTGTACATACATCCTCGAGGTCTGTACACTCTGATATACAAAAATATATAGTTAACGTTTCTTGAGAAGTGGCCATGTAAATGAGCAGCAAAGAGATAAAAAGCTACGAAATCTCATTACTTATGAACTATTACACATAGATTAAAAATACCTAAAAACCAGAAATGTTAACAATTTCATGTATTTCTTTCTTTTACAGCTTCTAAAACGAAACAGAGATCAGTAACAACCAGGTTTTTAGAATAAAATTATTATAGACCGATAGAATTAGCAAAAACCGCTGAATGTAATTTCTTTCAGTATCTTACATGGTGCATTCGAAGTTGATAATAAGAAAAATATATGTAAAATACCTCCCATTTAAAATACAGAGAACATTCTTAAATTAACGGTTTTAGGCAAAAAATGAAAAAAAATCGGGTTCTTCAAGTATAGCTGTAAGCCAATCAACAAAAGCCATATTCAGTATTACACCATTTGTAGGTATTATTGAAAAAATTTGCCGCCCGATCAGTAAAATCAGTTGATAATTGTTTAAATAATCAACATACACCGCCGAAAAAATTGAACATTTCATTAATTTTTTATTCCATCTATGATTTTTCTACAGCTTTAAAACTCAGTAAAAATATTTTCATCACTCTAACCTAAAAATCGCACCTTCGCCGCTTCTTTTCGGCTCTCATGATGAAAAATATAATACCGACCTGGTACTAGGGACGAGGGTGGTAATATACTATTCTCTCGTCAGCATAAAACAAAAAAAGGTTTTTGGTATGAAAATCATTTCAACTTTTTGAAAAAATGTATTTGTTTATTAACAAGGTGTCAGAAATTTAATTTAATCTGACCAAGTTGTCATCATCTGACATGACCCAATAGGAGCTTATATTTTTCGTTGTAACGGCTACATCATTATTTCATTGATGGCATAACAATTTTTGTAATTTTTCGTAACCAAGGTGGCATTTGAAAAAGTACGACTTTTTTAAAAATGGTTTTTTTTTCAAATATCTTATAAACGAATCAATAGATCGACACAAAATTTCTGTATTCCAATAGTTAGAATCTTTTGACGAATTTAAAAAAAAAGGTTGTTAAATTCTTACAAGCCGAGATAATTTTTGTTTTTTTTAACGCCATTTGTTTATTTATCAAAATAAACGTTCACAATTCGGACAGTAGCTACTTGAATACTTTCGATTTCATGTACTGTCTTCCGTTTCTGGAATTGAGATGTTTTATAAGGTCTAATGTTTGTTAAAAAGTCGCAAAGGCGGAGAGATGAGAAGGGAGATTGCCAGTGCCTATGGAAAGCAGTGTGTCACCGTTTTAAAATGGTTTCAGCGACAAACCGTCGTGATCAGCGGTCAAAGTGGTCTGCACATTTGTTAGTGGTCAGAGGTTCTAGCACGTATCTTCAAAAAGTCTCACGCAGCGGCAGGAGACGAGACCGAGTATTATACGCCGTAAAGACAGTACGGGTATACTGCACGGGTATGATGGAGAGGTAACAAGTACCTATACACCGTGTCTCACAAACAAGTGCTGTTCAACTTGTTTGTGAGACACGGTGTATATATGCCTGGCTGAAATACAGTTGGGCGCCAAGCTGAGCGTACTTACAAGCTTCCTCGAGAGCAATTATGATTCTCCGAGTTCGGTCAGCGATTAAACTCGATGCAAGAGTAATGCTTATGTGACTATTAAGTTTTTTACAAGATGATAAGTCAAGTAATGACGACGTAAGCCTCTACATTCAACTTGAGCATTGGAACTTTGCTATAAACATACATAAGTGACTTGTAACCATTATATTTATGTCCTACGTTACGGTAGCACAGATGGTTAGCACACTATCTCACTGTTTTACATTTTGCAGACTTGGGATCGAATCTCACTTAAAGCGACATTTTGCTTCCTCGCAGAGGACGCATTGTTATGGACGAAAAATCACATGTCGAGAAAACATGTTATAAACACGTTTCATAAAGTTTAGAATCGGAATACATCATTTTTGGAAAAATGTTCGTCTGTATATATGTATGTATGTATGTATGTATGTTTGTATATATATATATATGTGTGTGTGTGTGATTTTGTGCGTGTGTGTGTGTGCGTGCGCGCGCGCGCGCGTGTGTGTGTGTGTGTGTGTGTGTGTCTAATCAGTTGTATCTCTGGATTCCCTCGACTGATTTCGATCAAACAGGGCTTATATCTTCTTTCGATTCCTACCACCGCTGAAAAAAAAATTGAGTTTTGCTGTATTTTATTTTTTTATTTTTATTATGTCGCTTTTTCAAAATTGATTTTTTTTGGTAAAGTTGATTTTCAAGCTATTTATTGTTATTTCAGGATATTTTACCAAAGGAATTCTAGAAGATCGTTAAATTTTATACAAAAAAACGTATTCAAATGAAATTAAAAACCGCTGAAAATGGATTGGTACAGAGCTTTCTTATTTTTCTTTACATACAACCTCAACAATTTTCTTTTTTTCCCAATCTAAAAACATTATATTTTAAGAAATTTCATGATATTTAAGATCTTCAACTACGAAATATTCTGAAAGAACGTTTCCTGGCGAAAAAACCATATTTAAAAAAAATTGATTTCAGAAAATCGATTAAATCAAAATGAAAATTTTTAGAAAATTTTATGATCTTTAAGAATTTTTACTACAAAATATTCTAAAACTACCTCTATAGCAAATAAGCCATTGTTTTCAATTTCATTATATGAAATCGATAAAATCAACAGAAAAAAAACGAATCTATAGAATCAAAATTTAATTTTTTAGCAATAATAGGTATCCACAAACACAATAAATCTTACATAATATGCATGGGTAAATATCATAAAACTACGATAAAAATAGGTCAAAGAAATCCTGAGATATGACATTACATGCAATCCTTATTTACACCCACGCACACCCAGCTACAAAATGTTTTTAATTTCATCTTAAGACGATTTTTTGTATGTACTTTAATGATCTTTCAGAATTTTCATCGTAAAACATCCTAAAACGACGATACATATCTTCAAAATCTATTTTTTCGAAAAAATTGAGTTTCGAGAATCATGAAAATCGAAATGAAAAAAAAAATCGATTGATTCGAAATTTTTTTTGGAGAAGTGATTGGTATCAAAAAACAAAAAAAAAACAAGCCTGGGATTATCGAAATCGGTCAAAGAAATCCATAGATATAACTGATTATATACATTTCTTATTTACACCCACGCCTACCCAGCAACTCAACTTTTTTTATTTGATTTAAATACGTTTTTTTTGTATAACATTCAATGATCTTTCAGAATTTCAATCGTAAAATATCGTATATTGACAATAAAAAGCTTTTGAATCAACTTTTCTAAAAAAATCGATCCAAAAAAATCGATAATATTTAATTAAAAATAAAATATACAGAAAAACTCAAATTTTTTTTTTAGCTGTGATAGGAATCTAAGAATAAAATAAATAAGCCCTGTTGGATCAAAATCGGTCAAGAAAACCCTGAGATACAACTGATTACACACACACACACACACACACACACACACACACACACACACACACACACACACACACGTGCGCGCGCACGCGTGAACATTTTCCAAAAAATAGCGTATTTCGATTCTAAACTTCATAAAACGTGTTTATAATGATTTCTCGACATGTAGTTTTTCGTCTATAACAAAGCTTTCTCTACGAGGAAGCAAAAATGTTCATTAATGTGCATATCCTATTTATCAAATCCTAATTAAAAAGCTTGTACAATTCAATTCTAACTCAAAATCAAGTACAATAAAGTTTAATAGAATATATAAACTTGTGCAATCAGATTAAATATGCATTTTTTTTAGTATTGTTTTGATAATTTTTTTTTGGTGTTTGTTTATCATTGTAAGATAGAAATATTTCATATGCATGCATTAATATCTCTATAAATGCATCAATTAACTAGGATTTTTTGCGATTTACATTTATTCTTACAATGTTGATAAATCAATTTCAAGAGGTTTATTTATGAACATTTCGACTTTGATAATGGCTATAAATCTAGTTATTATTGCATTAGAAATATTTCAAAAACTCACTTATATTTCTTATTTGCATAACAAAGTTTTGACATAAGATAGTAGCAAGAAACTGCATGCCATTTTGCACTATAGCATATGCATAGATTGTTTGGTATCTACTATACAGTGTCCTTCTCCTTCCAACGCAGCTGTACGAAAGTTTAGAACTTTGGAAAGCTAATACTCAAAAACTGTACCGCTAGGCTTTTCGAGACTTGGTATTCAGTTTTCATAATATAATCTAAAACACATGTGCTTTTTGAAAAAAAATCGTGGAATGTGTTTCAAAGTTATAAACGATTTCGTTCATCATTTTACCTCGAATTAGATGCTTTTCTATCTCTCCCGTGTTAAAAGTTTAGTATTTAAATTTTAATGCCTCCAAAACTATACCGCTATGTTTCTTCAAATTTCGGCTTATGGTATATAATATCAATTTCAAGCCATACGCGAAATTTCAGAAAAATTGTATGAAAATTATTTTTGCCTAACTACCTTAAGTGACATATTAAGTGCGAAGGTATCAGCGATCCAAAGAGGGCGAGGTAAAAAACAAATACGGAATGAATTTAATGCATCTAGCAAAACTTTGCAATAATATTTGTAATAACTAAAAAATTTAATATTATTTATTTTCAACCTCGCCGTCTTTAGGTCCCTAATACCTTCGTTTGAGTACGTTCGGTAGATACAGTTTTGGTCCAATAGTTAGCTACCTTATCGACGTACAAGAGAGACATAGTCTGGCATACATGATGTTGCCAAGTCTCTCATGAATAGGTTCTTGCAAGCAATAATTTTTGAATATTTAATCAATAAGTATTATAAGCCATGTTGAAACATTGCAGACTTGTTTTTTGGTTCGCCTTTTATACTTGTTCTCAGTTTTGACAATCTGTGTCATTCCTTTCATATTTATTATCCTTCAAAAATGGATTCCCTATAAGAGACAATGTTAAAATGTCTATTTTCATCAATACATTTCTCTAAATTTAGTATTATAAGGCATGCTGAAAAAATTCGTGTGTACTTATTACATCTTTAACATCCATACACTCAATTTTCATCAGGCTGTGTCATTGTTTCATTTTGTTACCGTACGTCCTTAATTAGTAACGATGGTGGGCGATAACAACTTTTCAGAAAACAAGTGCCATTATTGCCTAGATTCTTGGGAAAGGGGGGTTCCCAACTTACGCGAAATCTTAGGGTTTACAGTATTATTTATAAAATAAATGATTGCCTGTGTTCAACGTGCTTAAAATATTGGCAATCGCATGTTTTATCACTAAATTTTTTGTCTCATAACATTTCAAAACCGTAGACAGGAGGTAACAAGCTTTAAATCCATTCTTTCTTGAACATGATTGTATTTTTCACAACGAATATATTCAACAAAGAAGAATAAAAAAACGTACTGGTCTTGTGCAACGCAGTGATATAATGCTTCATTTACGAATTTTTTACTCAATTTTTTATTAATAACAATATTTTTTGAAGCGAAGCTTTTTTCACGCCGTTTTGGGGCCGGGAGTGAACTGGGAAAAACCGACGACCTGACATGCTTCCCCCACTCCGCTCAGTTGCCGCAGCAACGGGCCGTGTGTATACATATATCTACTCAAGCTGCTGCCGCTGCTACTGTATAGTACTCGGAGTCGGTCGTACGAGCTCGGAAGCGGTCGAGTTTTTCCGACTCGAAGGCCTCTCCGATCTCTCGTCCACATCGTATACAACGTTGTATATACTTATGCATGCAGCTGCATGTACCGTGTATAGCTTTACTCGTACATAAACGTGCTACAGTTACACGGAAAGAAATATTGGACTGAGAGAACGCATGGGTTTGTGTTCCCCTTCCCTCGGGACTACGAGCCTCGAGATTATCATGAGAGAGTCCAAAGGCTTGGGCTCGTAAGTAGAGCTCCATAGATAGGCGAGCTCATACAGCCCAATATTTCTCTCCGTGTACCAACGAGTAGGCTGACTCAGTTGACGCCACGCCGTAAGCCAGCAGAAGACAGTGAGACATAACGTGAGTGCAAAAGAGACAGCATGACATTGTGTATTTGTCGGACCCAGAAGTGCCATTGGCGGCCAAGTTGGGACTCATCTACTGCCCCAAAATGGACCCCTCCCCCCATAAAAAAGATTCCTGCCGCTACTTTGCCAATTGCTTTTTTACGTTAATTTATACTCAGAGCTCGAGTGGCGGCAATTTTTGGACTTTTTAAGGGGTGGAAAATAACCGTTTTCCGTCAGAAATCGGCGGTTGGTATATTTTTTGGTCCACATGGGACGTTTTATATACCAATTATATACCAATGTAAGTCGTCACCAAGAGTCGATATCGCAAAAATACTCTGGATCTCAACGAATTATGGGGTTTCTCAACTTCTATGAGATTGGCGGCTGGTACTAGATTTTACCCCCCA
This sequence comes from Copidosoma aretas, assembly GCA_030522625.1. Taxonomy (NCBI): domain Eukaryota; kingdom Metazoa; phylum Arthropoda; class Insecta; order Hymenoptera; family Encyrtidae; genus Copidosoma; species Copidosoma aretas. The sequence goes on from JAPYYV010025757.1 coordinate 6,615, forward strand.
CTGGGCTCAGCTCTTAGTCTAAATCGGGAGAGCAGACGCACCAAACGCTGGGGGCGCTACTCGTACTAGTGTGTCCACGTGTGTGTGTGTCCCTTGGCATGTATATGAGCGTGTCCAGTTGTCCACTCTCTTTACTAGAAGCATCAATGTCGGATAATGTTTCGTTGCCACACATATAAAGCAGCTTCGCTTCTGTCGGGGGTCCCGAGACCCCTCACGCGGTTTTTTGGAATCTTATTTTTTTGTATGGAGTCACTTTATTTTTATTATGCGAGCTAAGATATATCAATTATGAAAACAACTCAATCAATCCGATGAGAAATTTTTAATTTTTATACGATTTTAATTTAACAAGGCTTGTTTTATTCCCTTAATGGTTTGAGATAGGGTCAACGTGACAAATTTTTACAAATAATCAACATGTCCAAAGATACGTGCAGTTGTTTATACGGAATTATAAGGAAACTGGTAGTATTAACTTACATTTCCGTGTAAATAATGGCACGTACCTTTATACACGTTCATTATTTGAAAAAATGTATCGCGTTGACCATATCTCAAATCTTTTAAGAAATAAAACAAGCCTCGTTGAATTAAAATCGGAAAAAATTGAAAATTTGCCATAAGATTAATTAAGATATTTTCATAATTGAGAATATCTTAACATACATCATAAAAAATGAAAAAATTTTCTTTCACACAAAGAATTTATTTCATACGGAAATTATTTTTATGTTATTAGGTTTGTACAACTTACTTTATAAATAATTATAAAATATGGCTATATTTGCTCATGAAACCTCCTTAAGAGGACGCGGACGTGGGTGGGGGAGGTTACGTTGATCGAGAACCATTTTGCCGTTACTTACTTTTCTTCTCTTTTACTTAACGAAATCGAACGAAATTTTTTAGGTTGACTCAAAATTAAACAATGAAGAGTGCTCAAAGCTTAGATTTGAGGAAACATGAAAAATAATAAACTTTTATTCTCAAACATAACCTCTCCCTCCCACGTCCTCTTAAGTAAAATATGAAATGTACTTTCGTCATACTACCTCGCGTGGTTTCTTCTTTACTTGTTTTTTCATAAATTTTTGTAACTGTCGACTACCTTGACTGTTAAAATACTTTTCCTACCTCGGGCCTTTTCGGAACCCTGGTACACCCTCGGTAGGAAAAATAGCATTCGTAACTCAATCGTAAACGCTTTTTTACGAACTTCGTTACGTCCCTCGCCTACGGCTCGTGCCGTAAACCTCTCGGTTCGCAAATTAAAGCCTTTCCAATCTCGTACGAAAACTACTATTTCTTACCATAAAGTGCGGCAGAGCCTTTTCGCCCTCGAGCTGCACTTTTCACCCTCGTGCCGCATTTTTCACCCTCCAATTACTTTGCACCCTTGGGCGCAAATTTTGTTTGCCCCCGGGCCCAAAATCCTTTTCTGCCCTAGGGCGCAAAGTAAGTTAGCGGGCGCAAAGTGTGCCCACGGGCGCAAAATTGCAGTTTTCGCCGCCGGTAAGAAAAACAATATACGCGACTCGGGCACCAACGTTCAACAACCCTGCCCTTTGGTTTTCTCAATTTTGTATCTATAACAACATTTCTTGATTTTACCAATGAAAAGTTACGTATTAAAGATCTTGTCACGGAATAAAGATTTTGACATTATAAGATTAAACGTGAATCGTATAAATAAACATTTCCAATTTATTTATACTATAAATGCCAGGCAAGCTTCACACGCTATATTATAATATTTTTTGCTAACAAACATTTCGATGGATAAAAATATAAGAATAAAAAAACTTCGTTAATTTTCAATGCCCACCTTTTCATTGGTTTTGAAATAAATAATGTCATCGATATGTAATTATGAAAAACAAAACGTAAATACAGCATCGCATGACTACTACAAGAGACTCGTAAAAAAGGTGTAATCAAAAAAGTAAAGAAATTCCATGATACATCAAATTGAATGTAGAGCGTCTGGAGCAGCTTCGTAAAAAAAAATTAGATTCTAAATGCAAAAATCGGTTGAATAAATTAAATTCTTACCGTTTTTTGGTATCCAAAGAAAGTATTGTTATCGATAAAATTCTGATTTGAGTGAAATTAGAGTCAGAGATTGAAAAAAGAGACACTTTTCGCGCGTGTCTTAGGTGTATATCGAGGTGTATGTACTTAGCTCAGCTACCGACTTACTAAAAGAAAGGAGTTTTCAGGGCTTATGTTCAAGTATATTTGTGGTTGTTTTTTTTTATAGATGCACTGACGTACAATTACCTTAGAATATTCTAATTATTGTTGTTTTTTTGTGTATACCCTAAAGTGAGTTATAAATTATTTGACGAGCATTACTAAATTTTTTTTTTTTTAATTCTATGCGCTACATATGTTAATAAAATGTTAATTTGTATAAATAAACGCGCACGAGCGAAATAATATGCAAGGAATTTCATATAAAATATAATTATTAATGAATTTAGCGAAAAAATTTCGTTCGTTAATTTTTTTTCACACAGTTTGGAAAACATTCAAAACTAATGAGATGCTGAATTGAAAAAAAAAAATTTGGCTTTAAGTGAGATTCGAACCCAAGTCTGCAAAATGAATAACAGTGAGATAGTGTGCTAACTATCTGTGCTGCCGTAACGTAGAACATAGAAAGGTTAAAAGTTACTTATGTTTATAGTAAAGTTATAAAGCTTAAGTCGAATGTAGAGGCTTACGTTGTTATTACTTGACTTATCATCTTGTGAAAAACTCAACAGTGGCATAAGTATTACTCTTGCTACGAGTTTAATCGCTGATCAAACTTGGAGTCAAAATTGCTTTCGAGGAAGCTGGCAAGTACGCTCATATATATATAGCTCGGCACCTGACTGTATTACAGCCAGACACAATTGGGATCCCAAAACGTCACGTGACTCTCGCGATGTATATAGCCGAGTCAGGGTAAATTAACACAGGCCTTATGGGGATAAATCTGTTTTTATTTTTTTCACACCTACAACGATTGTATTAAGGTAAAGGCCTGCAAATAATATTTTTTCAAGGAGATAAGGGTACCTCAGAAAATTTTTTTTCCAATGGAATCGTTGCTCGAAGTTTTGAAACTTAGTTCAAAAGTGCAAAACGCACATTTCTTCTGTGCAAAAAAATTTCTTCTGTAACATTACTAGAAGTCTTTTAAGGATGAATCAAAGCTTTGAAAAATTAAAATTGAATGAAAATCAAAGAAATTGTTCACAATTATCCAGTTTATCTTTATAGTTAACAATATCTGAACTTACAACATATAAAATTATAAAAAAAAAATTTGAAACCCGTAGAATACCTCTCCTTTATATGGAATTGACTCCTTTGCTATTTAATGTCATCATTTCACTTGATGGATTATTTCCAAATAGATACTATATAGGGGTCCTGAACCACCTGAAATCAGAGATGCGTACACTGGAATTTTCTCAGCACGCATTTATGTAGTACTACACGACTACGTCAACTACAACTACCTTGAATTTAAAAATTAAAAAAATTAATTAATTACTTTAATGTAATGATATTAGATACAAAATAAACAAGGGGTGAAAAATATTGATCATCATGTATTCAATAAGTGAATTTCTGATTACTTCGAAATCTGATTCATCATAATGAATAAAATAACAATTTATTGACATTGCGCTAAAAAATAAATTCGTGAAATTTTAAGTGAATCGCACGTTATTTAGAAGATTTTTCATATGATGATTACATTTCCGATATTAAAATTTCAATAAACATTATTGAAAGTCCTTTAGTAAATGTTTATTGACATTAAGTTAAAAGAAATCAATTTAAACAGGAGCGAATGGTATATCATTCAGCAATCATCCGTACGAGTTGATTAATGTCGACTTTAATGTTGAAATCACAACAAAAGTCATATAAAAGTATTCTTACAATCTTTCCTAACAATGATTTGCGCAAATAAATAAGTACAAAAAACTCACAAATCATTTAAATGGTCTTTTTAAATTCCGATTAAAATTTTAAACTCAAAAATGAAATAAAAATTATATAATTTTTCATGAAAAATATTTATTAATATCAAGTTACGTAAAATAATTCTTACGAAAGCATACGTGACTCACATGTTGGTTTTGTGTTGTTTCTTAGGCGTTAATCAAGATTTCAACATTAAAAATTGCTTAATAATGTTAATTAACTTGTTGAAACGAAGAGGGTACATAAGTTAAAAACGATAGAAAATTATTGTCCAAGGTATAAGATGTACAATGTCACTGTACCGATTTGTAACAAATATTAGCTTGAAGAGAATGAAAATCCACACTTTTATCATCAACAAATTTTTGAAATGAGTCATACTTTAATAGACGATAAAAGGAAATAAAAACTAATTACTGTATATTCTGAAATTTAAATTCAATTACTGTTCAAAATGTACATAATGGTTTCTCAGTGAAGTATCATCAAAATCGTTCAAAATTTGGTATGGGTACGTGTGATATCTCAGCGCTGCTGATAAATTGATTGAAATTATTTAAATTCATAATAATACGTAAATAAATCAACAAATATCTAATATCAAATAGGTAGTGCACTAGTTTAGAAACTTCTAAACTTTAACGTAAAAAGTGTGCTGGGAAATTTTAGCTTGACAAAACTTATAGTGACAAATTTGTTTCTTAATATTAGAAGAATTTATTCTGAATGTTTCAAATCTATTTTCTAAGAAACAGTTGAGATTCAGAACTTTTCATAATTATAACATGTACATACGGTAGTACGGTAGACAATAAGCTGTTGCAGCAGACGACCTGACTTGACATGCAGCAGACGACCTAACTTGACGCAGGAGCTGATCGATTGGCCGCGCCGTGGCTCAGTTATTGTCAGCTGTGCATAACGAATGTTCATTAAGGGGGTTGTCATGGTACAGTTAACATAAAAAATTAGTTTCTGTTTTACATCCTTTTAATATAAGTATTCCTATATGAAACACGTAAATAAGAATTAAGTCTGATGTACACACATACAAAATAACGGAGAAAATGATTACACTTGCGAAAACTTATAGATAACATGGACTTTTGTTTGGACCTGTACCACTAAACACATGTACAAATAACATTATGCAGTAACTTTCGGTCGATGAATCTTTAGAACGGTAAAGCTAGGCTTTCTAAAATTTGGAATGATTATTTTCATTAGGGTTAACTTTCGTATACTCATTTTTCGTGAAATTCTTAAGAAAACACAGAACCAAAAAAAGAAGTCAGGGTCCTTTTACCAGACCCAGCTTACTCTATGTTGTTTTGGTCGCTGAAACCGAATCTGGTATCAGAATTGCCTCAGAACGTCTAAATTTTTAGCAATCTAACCTCAAACCCTTGAAAATCTAACAACGGAAACTTAGTAACGAAATTCTGAAAACTAATGCGCCCCATTGCCCCTGTATCAAAAATCTTCAATAGAATAGCTTTCAATCATAAGCCAACAACGCTAGAGTCACTCTTTGAACCACCAAAGCTCTTATAACTCAACCTCAAACCTCCAAACATCCAATAGAGAAATATTTTTAACGAAATTCTGTAAAATAATGGACCCGATTGCCCTTCTAACCAAAGATCTTCACCGAAGTAGCTGTAAATCATAAGCCAACAACTCTAGTCTCTCTTTGAACCACTAAAGCTCAAATAACGTAACCTTAAACCCCCAAAAATCCAATAACGAAAGCTTTTTAACAAAATTCTGAAAACTAATGCACCCAGTGCCCTTGTATCAAAGATCTCCATCAGACTTGCTTTAAAACATAAATTAACAACCCTAGAGTCCCTTTTTGAACCACTAAAGATCCAATAACCAAACCTTGAACCGCCAAAAAAAAACCGCCATTGGTGTAATATAGTAATTGGTGATTTTTGCTTGCTTTAAGCTCGGTTCTCACTCAGTTTGGAAAGTCTATCAGTACTCCACGTGGAATCTTAGTTACTTCGAAATAGATTAAGATAGATTTATGTTACAGTGTAGGTGAATTGTTCCAGGTTAATCTTTTTTTCAGAGCAGCGATTACCTTTGTGCAAAGGCCTATTACCTACGTGGATTCCTCGTTGAATCCATGTGTGAAAAAATAAATTTTTCTTCAATCCACTAATAAACGTAGTTGAAACGCTTAAAATATCATGCTATTATAATTTTAACAGTAAACCTACTGTAAAAAAAATTGTTAACCTATGTATTAATTTTGGAAAACCAAGTATTTTTCGCTCTACCCAATGCTTTAACACGTGTTTTTTCGGATTGGGGGTCAATTTTCCGACGCCGTTTTTCCGACGGACATATTTCCGACGCCATTTTTCCGACAGACATTATTCCGACCAAACATTTTTCCGACAT
>JAPYYV010025760.1:0-11924 GCA_030522625.1 Copidosoma aretas
AGTGTAATAAATTAAATTTAGCACTAGAAGAAGAAAAAAATTTTTTAAAAATTTCAATTGTTAGCTTAAGAATTTCAATAATAAATCCTTACGTAAGATAACGTGGGGAGGGAAGGAGGTGCAGACAATCTTATGGTTCCTTACATGAGGGGAGGAGGGGGTTAAAAATTAATGAAAAAACCCTTACGTAAATTATGCACGTCCCCTAACTCGAAAACGTACACGATAACCATTAAAAATAAACAGTTGAAGGCAAGTTCCCATAATAAGCGACACATAGCATCGAAGATTGTGTAATTCTGAACAGATTAGTACTTCAGGGCCCCAAGGTTATCGTGTATGTTTTCGAGTTATAAACGACTTTATAAAAAGAACAATCCAAAACACGTGCAGCAGCGCAGCACGGTACAAACTTTTTTCAATAAATTGCTTCTTAAATTTTTTCTTCTCAATATTTTTATCTGAAATTTTGTATGTACACACGTTCTTGAAAGGTGAATGCACAATGTAATATTAAAAAATTCTAGATTTTCGAAAATTCATAGCACACTTTTGTCAATTGAAGTTTTGATCTGTAGGTTATGATTTTTTTCGTAAATACCACAAAACTTAAAAAAATTTGACAAAAACTGTGGAAATCTAGAGAGCCTGAGGAACGTCTCGATTTCATGAATTCCCATAAAAGCCCGTGTTAAAAGAAATGTTCATATTTCTGCTCACAGGTTCTGAATCGATCTGAGACTTTACCAGTCGTTTGGTATCAAGTTTCATCAAAATCTGATTATTTTCATTTCGGGAGGGAACTCCCTTAAATTTAATTGTTAATTAAAACACGAATCAATTGAGAATTAAGTTTTATTTTCGATGCTGTAAATATAATATTAGTGTCGTATTTTATGAATAAATTAAATTAAATTGTCAATAAAAATTTAAATCAATCAACAATTAAATATGATTGTAATTAATTAATTGAGGAAAAACATATTTTAGAAACTTGGTTCCCATCATTATAGTATTGACATTTTCCAGGATATCTGCTCCACCGTTTTGAAAATATGAAGATCTGAAGTTGCACTGTTTGACGTGGTAAACATGGCTGGTGAGCTGCATTTTGAGTATTTGATTTTTGATAAATTAAGCGAAAATTTTTATTTTATGGTTGATATTTTTATTTACTAGGTGAACTTCTCGGGTGCGGGTGTTTGATTTAGATTATGTACCGGAACATTCAGAAAACCACAGAACTAGAGTGTAACGCTTTTTATTGTTCTAAAGTATAAAAATGTGTATTTCACATATCATAGCGACTTCAAACCCATGTAGCTTTAACAGAAGCTTTAAACTAAAATGAAAATTTCTAGTTCTAGGGTTCCACTTCAGTCTTAATTTACTTATACCTGGTAACGAGATCATATAATTAATTCACGCGACTGAAGTACAAGTGCTAGAAGTCAGTTTGATGTGTTATTGTTCGTCATAACTTTAGGACAAAAGAGTTTTAGACTCTACGAACATATTTCTATGTCTCATTTAAATCTATATGTCCCAAAACTGGTAAGGTTACTATGCACAGTATGAGAATAGAATTTTATTTTATTCGAATGCAATGCATTTTTCATGTATAAGGTACTAATTGTATGTACGTTGTTATGCAGATGACAAAAAACCTTATTTGAACGACAAATTTTTCATAAAAAATTTCAAGTTTTTTATTTCTAGTCAACTAAAAAGATCGAGCGAAATATTATTGATATTTATTTTATTTTATCATGATAAAGTATAGTAATTATTTGTTTTATCAATCTATGATCTATATCAGACTAATTTTATGATTTTGTATGTTATTACAGATAATTATTAGAACTGTTATTACTTCAACTTAATTTTACTAATAGTCATTAGTAGGTAGATTTTTTTTGCAAAATTGAAAAAAAAATAACAAATACTAAAATTTAAGAAAAATTATATGTATATGATCATTGATAATTTCAGATGGATGAAGCTGAGCTGGATTTTCAAAAGAGTATAAATAATATAGTAAAAGCGATCAAAAGAAGAAAAATGTTACATTCAACAAAGTATCTCCTGGAATCTTATACTTAATCACTTAAATTGTTTTTTGTTTTGCATCATATAGTGTTTTAATATTTAGTATTAAGAGTTTACAATTAAAGCAAGAAAAAACATTCAGAAATTTGTCTGCCTTTAACTTTTTATATTGTCTACTTCTACTCCGGAAATTGTAACCGTGGTATGATAAAGAATCACCATGAACTATTACCGTAGTTCACGTACAGCATGTCTGCCTAGGAACATAAGCACTCATTCTTGGAAAACTTTCTTTTTAATGACCTTTTGAAAAAACGAAACTTTTTTTCCGGCTCACTTTGTGCCCTTGCAAGGATAGCCGAGTGGAGAACGCATTATTTTTGGAAACACGATACTTATCAGCCGATGGTTTTTTCGAAATCTGTCGAAAAAAAAATCCGGGATATGTTAAATTTGATATCGTTCACGATCGTTTGTATTTTTTTTCGAATACCATGAAATTATAATATTTCAAAAAAAATTTAGATTAAAAAAAAAGGTTTTTCAAATTATCTGAGACGATACTTCTTAAAAATAAATTTTCACAATTAAAGATTCCCCCAGTCTTGGAAACGGCTTTTCCGCTTGGTTCCAAAATACACCGCAAAACCTCGCAAATTTTGAACTAATTACGGTTCCGGCGTAAAAATCGGGGAGAAAATCATCTCCCTGTGGGTCAAACGATCAGCGAGTTCCAAACGAAAAAAGAAGAAAAAAACAATAAATCACGAACCGACGAACGGAGGGCGGCGGCCTCTGCGGCGCGCCGATGAAAAATGAGGGACACGTGTGAGGGGCGATGCACCGCGGCCCCTTTTTCCCTCCCCGAAGGATATGCGCGCTCTTTAAACGTCCCTCCCCATCGAGCCGAGAGCGCACCACCCGCCCCCCGTTTCTTTGATGGGCGCCTGTTTTCTTGAAACCCATGCATAGGGTGTTCTTAACGCATCCGCGCGTAATAGTCATGGGGAGTACTTTTGGTGTGGTCCGTTGAATCGAGCATCCGAAAATTCTTGAGGGATGATGTAGATGCTCCCGCAAGAAGTTACATTTCCGATGGATGAATGCATTTGTTGGTCACATAGAGGTGGCTCACTCGTTTATCCGTAAACGTTTTGCTGGTATTGTACGTACATAGTTGATCCCCTTTTTTATGATGAAAATAATAATAATTGTAATAATAATCATAATGATAAGCTATTTGAAAAAGAAAAATATTTTCGGCTCACTCGTGGTGTGCATTAGTTATCTTATTACTCGGTCATTCGTAAACGTTTTGCTGATATTGTGCGTACATTGTTGAGATGCTATAATAATAGTAATAATAATCATGATAACAAGTTATTTGGATGAAAACAAATTTTTAGTTCCACTTCCGTCAGGTAGATTATCAAAAAATATTTTTTCTTTTTCGGACATGAGCAAAAATTGACAAGGATAGAGCACGTCAAAGTTTCAAGTGACGTCACAATCTCGAAGAAATCGGAGGTATTTTACTCGTTGCGGAGTAAAAAACTGTCCTGGCGTGCAGCGTATACTTAAGCTACCCGCAGGTATAGGTACACACGTCTAAGTGCAGCATTCCCCTCGAACCGTCAGGCACCCATCCATCTCGCCTTGTACGGAAAAAAAAATAAGCGAGCAAAACCCAACCGGTCAGAGGTCAAGAGCCTGCAAATGCAAGAAACCATTAACGATCCTCGCATGTGCCCTTTCGACCTGCGAAACGTGTCTGATTATAGGGTCCCACGCGCGGGCGATTTGCGCTTTTTTTTTTTTTTCTCGAGGGGCGCACCGAGATCGGGCACGTAATATCATGTCACGGGGAAGAATCGTGATGGCGATGATGATGATGCTTTTTTATGTTGCTGGGTATCGATGCAACGATTCTTCCGATGCGGTCGTTCGTGAGCGAACGAACGACTCGACTCCCACGATAATTTTCGGGCTCGGATATTGTTGATTATGATGGAAGTAGTCGGCTTCGTGATTCGTCCCAATCTTTCTTTGGTTCCTTCAGTTTTAATTTTGCAGGGTTTGCTTTGTTCCTCAAATGATTTCACGTGGAATCAGCGTAATAAGTTTTTTTTTAATATTGAATGGGTTAATGAAAAATACTAGGCATGCCATGCGCGCTTTTCCGATATTTTTCAACGACGGAAGGATTATTTTTCTTTAATTTACATTAATATACCATTGACTATTTTCAATTTATTTCAATCAGTCTGTAAAATGTAAGAAAAAAGCCCTTCATAACATGAATTTATTGTTGTTTATATTTTAGTAGATTTTCTTTTTTTTTTTTTTTTTAATTATTCTATATACATATTAGGTGATTGACATTATAAAATATTTAAATGTAAATTTAAATCGTTTGCCGGTTATGTCTGCAGATAAAAAAAAAAACACGGATTTTACGTATCCTATATTCATTGGCATTATTACTATATATAATATATTTTGTCTAATTTTTTTGCTTTAATCAAGAATACATTCAACTTAAAATTTTAAAATTGTAATTGCGTTTTAATAACATTTTTTTTAACCGCAGGTTTTGTTTGAATCATAGTCATGTGATCATCTCCAACCAATCACATTACAGATAGATTTATTTCATTCGAAATTATTCTTATTTTTAAGATAGAGAACAGGAGCATGATTATTATTTTTTATTATTATTATTATTATTATTATTGAATGCAAAAATTGAAACTAATAATCAAAATCAATGAAGTATACAAATTTTGAATCAACAAATAACTAATTTTATTTAAAAATAGCGCTCTTTTAGACAATGACCAATCACACGTAGACTACATGTTAGATCCTAGAAAAGCTTGTTTTACTTTTTGTTTTTAACCTTTTACACGCTTAGTATCTTGAAAAGTTTTTCCGTGGTCATTATACGTGAAATCAGTTATAGAGTAAAACAAAAATTTCAAAATTAAAAAACAACTGGATAAATTACTGAGATGTCTTCTATAATTGAAATACTCAAGTTAAAAACACGGCAAATTTGAAAAACAAACATCATCTTTTAACACAAACACTGGCAGAAAAAACAAATGACTCTCCCAACACGGTGAACTGATAAAATTACGCCGTCCGTGGAAATTTTTTCTGTATTTGATCACAAGTGTATAGTCATGTGTACTCTTTTCTCTGCAAAAATTACCATCTTAACGATAAAGTCCCGAAGACGAAAAAATTCCAACAGTTTGCGGTACGTCGATTCATACTTTGTACTTTGTCCATCGCACGAAGTACCCGCAATCCCGTCGCATCGACCTGCAGATCCATCTCGACGGTCGAGGTCACTCGTTCGTCGAAAAATCGGGCATTCAGGAACGCGCGATTCAAAAGGTATACGCACGCCGCGGCGCTCGCGCTCAAGGCGGTCTCCACCGCTCGCCCCGGGGTAGTGCACGGATACGCGCTGCGGAGTGGGGAACGATGCGCACCCGGCTGTACGTGCCTCACGAGTTTAACGACTGCGGGGGTATACACATACACATGTACAATCGCGCGTCGGGGAAAGGAAGTCCGTCCTTTGTCGCGCGAGGAGCCGCGAGATTGCGATCTCGCCTCTTTCGCTCGCGGCGCTCCGTTGTTTCGTAATATGTATACGTGTACTTGTACGGTTTCAGCGCTGGTGCCGGGACGGAGATAATTGAGACGGATTCTCGGGTAATTGAAGCGAGAGCGGGGGAACGAGCCCTTCGCTCCCTCCGCAGTGCGCCGAAGTACTCATACCCGCGATCGTTTCGCTCGGGATGAAGTTTCTCGGCCGGGAACTCGAAGTCCGGGAAGGAAGGGCGTAACGCAGTACACGGGGGCGCGCGCGCGCGCGAGATGGCTTTTGCTTCTCTGAAGGTGGTCCGCCCGCAGGTCGTTGTGGGGGGGGGGGGGGGGGGGGGGGGGGGGGCGCTGCCGGGCGCGGCGCTGCTGCGTGCTTCGCGCGGCGCGCGGCGGCAATCGATTATCCGGCGAATCGGAAATTGGGCGTGGCGAGCGCGTCGGTTGATCGTTGTTTGAAAAAAAAGGGGGCCAAAATTCCAAGCCGAACGTAACCGCGCTTCGAACTGCGCGCGGCGGCAATCGATTATCCGGCGAATCGTAAATTGGGCGTTGCGAGCGCGTCGGTTGATCGTTGTTTGAAAAAAAAGGGGGCCAAAATTCCAAGCCGAACGTAACCGCGATCCGCACTAACCTGAACACCGCACCAGCGTGGCACGGCCGATGCTCGCCGTTTCAATTTCCGCCCTGGACAATAGAAAATGAAAACCGTAGCCGATGATGAGCACAACAAAAAAAAAAAGGAGGACGATTCGAAAGAGCCACCGCGAGTTGCAATGCCCGGCGGAAATAATTGACCATCGGCCGTGTGCCGTTTGTCTTCTTCGTCGCTGCAGCGGGACAGCAAAACAGGAGCTAAGATCCAACCCAAAATGTAAAGCGCAAGTGCGCAGAGGTTGGGGCGAGAAGGGAGCAAAAATGTCGATTCACCTTCCAAGCCTATCCATCGTGTATCGTTACGCCTGCGAGTAAAAAGCGGAACGAACTTGGCGCCTGTACAAAGTCACATCTGCGATACAGTATACACCGAACGAGAATATGATGATACAACGAATAAAACAAGGAACTCCCTGAAAAAAAAGCTCGTTGAAACAAAAGCGGGTTCTTCATCGGACCACGAGTGGATTATCTATATATATATATGCAGCTATTGCAAACAAGAGGATCGAGCGACTCAAGCGTAAGATATAACGAAAGGAAAGAAAAAAGAAAAAGAACGAGCGTAGAAGGAAAAGAAAGAGATTCGCAACAACGAGAGCGCTGCACCTGCCGTTTTCTGCGGCTTCGGGGGGTATGCAGTACAAATTCAGCCTCCCCTGCACGTATACCAACGCAACGCAACGCGTATACGTATGCGCGATTCTCCCGAGAGCGCAGCGCAATGAAAAACTCTGCACCTGCCTTTCTCTCTCCCCGCTCTCTGAGATTTTGCACTTGCGGAACGTAAGTGTATAGAAGGTGGACGAGCAATATGGTCCCCTCGAGCCAGTCGACCTCTTCTTTCTTTCCTTTCTCTCCTTCTTCTTCTTCTTTTTGTTCACCGTCCCTCGTTCTCTGCACCCTGCGCAGGTCCTTCTCGTTTCCTCTGCGGGTATGTTTCACAGCGTATGTACGTTGGTATACCTGTGCAGCCTACCGATGATCCAGTGTTACAGTCTCGAGATCCGCGAGCTGGGTTGGGGTTTCACGTTAGAATAGAGGAGGACGTGGATGCGGTGTTGGTTGTAAGGCAGAAGACTCGTATTACCCGACAGGATATATTTTAATTTGATCGGTCGACATGTTATACGTGGATCGGATTATTAGGGTGCGTTACAGAGGCTAGGGGAGTTTTTTGGGGGTTGGCAAGCCGTTGTCAAGTTTTTCAAGATTGTATCATACAACTTGTGTGTGCTGTAGGGGAGTTTGCTTTTCTAGTAATATTCGAAGCACGGATACTTTGCGAAGCGTACTAAATCGTTTTGCTTTCCCGAGCCAACAAATGAAAGGAAAAGCTTTATCTCACAACCAGTTAGGTCGAGCTATACTTAGGAATACGATAAGTACGCGAGGAAGTGAGTAAATTGATAAAATACGTTTCACGGGGGAAAAGCTACAATCACGGCGATAAGCCATTTTTCGTGCGCGGACTTTTGAATCGGAAAATAAGGTGTTCTTGATTTGGTGGTGTAAAAGATTTAACTGAAAATGATTCTCAAGGTTCTTTCAAAATATCAAAGAATGTCAAATTCAAAAAAAATGTGAGCAAAAAAAAATTCAAATGAGTTAAAAATTTACGGATGGACTATTTTATGGTTTCTCAATATGTCAATTCAAAATTCGAAAACAGGATACTGTTTTCAATAGTTAGTGGGTGCCTTAAAAATAAAGAGATTATTTTTTTTTGTATGTTTTTTAATAAATTTTATAATAAACAATAGCATATTGATTCGCTTACATATGTTAGTTTTCTTTTTAAACTCTCTTAGAATGTACTATGTTCGCTTATTACAATAATAGTTTTTATCGTTACACGCTTACTTAATAATCTAAGATAGAATCGGCTCGCGTTAGAGCGAATTCGCAAGACAATATAACTGACGCAATGATTCATCGGGCACAATCGTCATTTCTCATCCACGCCTTGACATTTTTTACATGAACTACTTTTTTTCAAACAAACATTTCTGTCGCTTCCAGCCTTAAATTGGTACACATTTTTGCACGCACACACATAGTAACATTTATCGTTTGATTGCCGATTGTTTCTCTTCCTCGCTTACGATAGTTTTTTTCTCTTATATTTTACTTTCAGCCATTTTTCTCTTGTCTTTCTTCTATTTGCTAATCACACGTTAAAAAATATGCACGCGATAAGTTAAGATTACTGAGATCATACTAATACATCACAGGGTTACATCATAGATTTACGTTTTTCATTTTTTTTCGGTTTTTTTTTACTGTTTTCTCTCTTTTTCGTCTCATAAATGTGACCTTTTCACTTCTTCCTTCATAAAATGATTTCAGAAATCGGTGAAAAGTTGCATTTACTTTCTGTTTGTGTGAGATGCACTTTGGGGAAAATAAAACATTGAACAATATTTTTTGTCAATTACTGTACAATCATATAAAAGCTGTCCAGATTAATAAAACTATACACTTTTCAATTGCAGAAGTCTTCTTTGAATGTAAAATTTTCGTGAAATTAAAAAAAATCCATGTAACCGCAAACTAGTATTTTTCAATTGTAATCTCAAACAAAAAACAAAGGGAGGGGTTACAGCATAAGTAGAAAAAATAAACAACACACGTCAACTTATCAATGATTTGGGCTGAATCATTTTATCCTAACAGATTTCTTCACACACAAGAAAAATTAAACTTTTATATTTCTTTCAAACGTTAATTGTCCATCTCATTCACCAAGTAATACAATCGGTAATTTTTCTTTAATTTTTCAGCATAAATGCATACAGAATAAATTCGACCCTCGTGTCTTATTTTTAGTGAAATTTCACAGTCATTATTTATACAATACAAAAATAATTAATTGAAATGATATGTGATATTGTTAATTTGATTTATATTAAGAAAATCGATGATACGATTTCTATTTGCAAGGAAAAAAAAAAAGAATATTTTAAATTTGAAGATGATTCATCTAAACGAGATTTATAAAAATTTTTTCACTGAACTTCCTTTGGAGCTCATTCCATATCATCGATCGTTAGTGCTGCAGTGATAAATGTTTAAGTCGTAAGTCAACGCGTGTATTTGTACATTGTATCACTACTATCATAAAAGTTCATTACATCATTTTTTGAAGTCATAAGTTGATGTTATACTAGTAATGTGTAGTAATTAAACAAAGAAAAATATCGAACGAAAAAAGTAATGAAATGGGTTTAAGTTTTTTGCTTTAATTACTTACTAGATCTTGAGATATGGATTGAAACCCAATTTTTCAAAAAATAAAATTTTACGTTAATATAACACTGAGGATAAAACTCGAATCCATGTACTTTGCGTGACCTAGTCATGTGATTCCATCGAACATTGACTCGACATTAAGCAACAATTGGTTAACGCACTGGTTGTCCAAGCACGCTCGGCTAAGTTGATTTTTGGTGCGTCAAGCCCTGGAAAAAACTTGCGAGTTCTTAACTCTCAAGCTTAGTTTTGATTTTCTATTCAAACGTTCTCTTAGTCAAATTTATACAAAAATTAGAAACGAAGAAACTTTCAAAGGGTCTTAATCGATAAAAAAAAATGTATTTTACATATTTTACAATTTAAAAAACTAAGAGGGGCTCTCGCACTCGGGAGGGGTAGAAAAGCGATTTTCAAGATCACATCGTCAAAGCCGCTTTACTACCAAAGTCACTGGAAAAAACAGCGCCGGGACTAAGTATAAGTAGCCTCTCGGCACGGAGTCAAGGCAAACGTGCAATCGACCCAACGCCGAGAACTGGACGCGTCTCTCCGGACTCGTGCATGCAAGAGCGTGAAAATAAATTCGCCCCGAACTTTCAATCCTCACGGACTTTTCCATTAACATACGAAAGAACAAAAGAAAATTACCGTCCCAAGGACTCGTCGTCGCGAGCACCGACCGATCGAAAGAATAAATTCATTGATAACACATCGCCGAAAGATACCGACCGCACAATTTTTGTACCTTCGCGTTTTTGTAAACATATGCACAATTAAGAAGATTGGACTTACTCACTAAGGAAGAAAAAGAAGAACGAGGGAAAACAACAACACGGTGTACACATCCAACGCGCCCATCGAGTGAAAGAACTGCGGACTCGTTCGTTCCCGATTCTACATTGAGAGAGAAAAAAACAAAAACAACAACAGGGGGGGGGGCCCGGCGGGCCCCCCCCCCCCCCCCCCCCCCCCCCCCCCCAAAAAAAAAAAAAAAAAAAAAAAAAAGGAAGGTAGTTCGTAGTTTTGCACACACACGCGTATAAATATATATATATTTCTATTCACGATATTTGCACTTTGCGCACCCCGCCGTCGCGAGAGGGCGCGCTCGAGAGTCTTTTTCGCCTCCCTCGCCGGCGAACACCACGGGCCCCGCCACGACGGGCGCGCGCATGCATCTCCTCCTTTTCCGGTGCACACCTCCGCTCTCCCGCGGCGGACACCCGGGTACGCAGGCGCACCGGCAACGGACGCGCGCGGGGCGAGCCCGGGCGAATTGCACGGCCGGGGGACCTCGCGGTCCGCGCGTCCGGGCCGTGAGAGGGCGCTCTCTCTCTGCTTTCCTCCTTCCGCCGGCGTGTCGTCGCGGCGCAGCGTCGAAGGCGGCCCGGCTCCGGGGGACGGAGGAGCTCTAGCTGAGGATCTGGCGCGACACCTTGGCGGCCGGCGAGTCCAGCGCGGCGGCGCCCTTCGTCGAGCCGTTCAGCGTGCGTTTGCGGCTCTTCAAGAAATCTGCGAACAGAAACGGGGGGAACCCAAAATTCAAGCAAGCGTAATTTGGTTCAAGATTTTTGTGAAAATAAATAAATATATATATATATATATATATACATGTAATTTACGAATTACAGTCACTTTTTCAAAGTCTCGTTTTTCAAATTTGCCCGCGCTCGGCCGAATAAAAAGGCTTCGGTCACGCGACAATCGATCTTTCATCACAAGAGAATAAGATTGTTCGTCGTCTCTGAATGGGATTTTAATTGCGTTTCGAGCGCTTTCCGCGGCGTGTATTGTCGTGTTGGGTAACGTTTACCACACTTTTGCCCCACATTAATTAGTACACTTGTATACATTTGTTTGTATATGCAGTCAACGTAAATAGGGTTATGACCCATGGCCTGTTTGATAAATGCATCCAAACCTTTTCTCTCTTCTTTGCCCGTTAGCGGTGGAATAAATCTTTAAGAACTAATGGGAATTCCTTTGGGGAGTCCGAAGTGGAATATTGTGGAACTCTCAACTGACGAGCCCTAATTATTTTTAATCCACGTACTGGACCTGGCAGCAGCGCGGCGGTGCTGGCGAGAGGATTACAAGCGCGTGCAAATATTTTTCTCCGCGCTTCGTTCGCGCTCTTTTTTTGTAATCTCCTTTGCGCGTCTCTCTCACTTTTTATGTGCAAACGTGTACACGTACGTACACAGTACGCGGTTGCCCCAAGCTCGACCTTGACTCGGAGCCAAGCAACAGCCGTCGGGCCACACTGCGGAGAGCAAAAATAGAGAGGGATACGAGTCGAAGGGGAAAGAAAAGGAGGACGAGTCTTATTTCGCGATAACTCGGCTGAT
>JAPYYV010025761.1:0-11809 GCA_030522625.1 Copidosoma aretas
TCCATACACCTCGACCCAGCAGCCCAGCCTGATTCGCGGATGGAAACGGATGATTTTTCCCGACAAAACCGTGCGCATACGCGTATCCCCTTTCGAGTTTTCCGACGTGTACGCGCGTACGCTCGAGATTTCCGAGCCGGCTGAAATTTTAACGAGGCAAGCAACGTCGGGGCGGAAGTTTGTTCCCTTGTCTCGGAGCGGAAAATGTTCGCCCCCGTGTCTGACGCGAGTGTAGCTTGAAATTACGATATCTCGTTTTTCCCTCCGTTTGCGCGAGCCGATGGGGATGATTGTAATAAGCTACGCGTTTACGGGGAATTCGCATACAAAGCTGGATGTACGTTTCGTGTTTTCTTCGTCGTCGTTATACGTAGGTAGGGTGTATGCAAACGCAATCGTGTTTGTACCCTCCACACACACACTCACACACGGGAGTTGGTACAAGCGTTCTGTTAATTATGAGTAAGCTGCACTCCTATTTTCGTAACGCGTATCAGCTTCGAGCGAGCGCGCTTGTCTCTCATTAGCCCCCCCCCCCCCCCCCCCCCCCCCCCCCCCCCCCCCCCCCCCCGCCACCCCCCCACAAAAGAATTTCGCGAACCCTCCCATTTATTATGATTAACGACTTCTTTTTTGGTAAATTCGAAGAACATTACTATTTTTTGGTTGCTTTTGTACTTTCGACAAGAGTTGTTACAGAATCACGTATCGTCTCTGCTCGCTTGTCGTTTTGTACGAAAATCGGTAAAAAGGTTGTCAAGACAACGATGAGAATCGCTTTTCAATAAAAGAGCGTCGTGACCAAAATTCTGTGGGTGATTAGAATGGCTCTTCTCGCTTTCTCAACTTCTGTTCTAGTTGTATGAGGAGAGAAAGGCGCCCTCAGATTAACCCTTGGTCGATCGATCGTGAAGCGGTCTTCATAAAAACCACAAAGCTTATATGTTAACGCGATTTTATTTGTTGAAAACAAGAAATTAATAAATTGTGGAAACAAAGGAACGTGTACATGAATATAGAGAATAATGCTCTACACAATATGTAAAATCTAATTAAAAATTTCAAATCACAAAATTAACTCGTCCTGCCTTACTCGACTGTTTCTACTTAGTTCACAGCACGTACTGAATTACTCCCTCATCAATCCAAATCAGTGGCTATTATTCATTGAATCACGGTGAATCGTTATGATGGAAATAGCTAAATTAAGTCACGTCGGATAAACAAACAAAATCAGTGAATCTTTCACCGATTCGGTTCACGGGAGTTGAGTACGTATGATGGATTGATCTCCGCAGTCCGGACGAATACATGCCGAATTCACTGCTCGCGCGTAATTAAAGGAAAAACATCCCGCAGCAGTCGCGCCCCTCCCGTGCGCACACATGCGTATTCGAGCCACACGCGAGGAGTAATTAAGAGGTGGCTATGCTTCGCTTTGGACACCCGTGGAGCATTCTTGCAAACAGGTATTTCTCGCTGGCTCGTGTATGACCGATTAGCGCTGGTGCTAATTAGGCTGATATAATTTTTTTTTTTTTTTTACTTCATGTACGCGTGGGATGGTGTTGCGCCTCAATCCCTCTAAAGTAAACACGCGGGGCAGGATTTTCTAGTTCAATTTACGATTGATTATACGGTCGATGAGACGAAAAGAGTTTGTTACGTCGACAAATAAGAACCAGAGAGGGATACCTGGGAAAAAAGGCGGAGACGGATGGTGTACTCGTGCGCGATGCCAGAACACATGTAGGCAGTAAATAGGTTAGCCGGCACGTGAGTTGATCCCCCGCAGCCCGAGAGGACGACGGGAGGAGGAGCCGCCGAGCAAACAGGATGGAAAGGCTTAGCTGGGCAGTGCGGCGCGGAGATTAGCCCGGCACTCGCAAGGAATGTCAGCGAGTGGCGGAGGTATATTATAGCCGGCTCCGCGCTGACGCTGCGAGAGACTCGGATCGACTTTTCCAGCTGATTTGGAGCCCGATGGTTCAGGGCGATGAGGATGTTTCAGCAGCTGGCGCGTTGAAGGGGTGGGCCAAAAAGTCGAAAATCTCGAGGGGCGATTCGGACGAAGAAAAGCTGCTCGAGTGTCAAGACTACAGTTGTTTGTGATAGATTCAAACTTCAAGAAATGTACGACTTTGCTGAAATAATAATAATAATGCATTGTGACGCGTCAAAGACGCTATTTAATACTGGTTTTCTCCTTTCTTCCGAATCTCTTGACTCTGCGTCATATCTTGTACGTCACAATATTTTACAGCGATTAAGATTGTCAAAGAAGAATAATTCGATGGTATAATTTTTGAGATTCACTGCAGTGGCCCATGCGTGCAGTTTTCGTTTGCGTATTAAATACTCGCAAATTCGAAAATTATCAATATAACAAGCTGACTTTGTTACTGACAAAACAGCCTCAGAGCATAAAGTTGGCGGCTCGACTCCTGCAAAATCCATCTCGAGAACACCGTTCTGTCGGAAATACGAGCCGCCAAGGGAAAGGCGGAAATGGGGGATTTGGCGCGTATACCGTGCGAAACCGGAGCGGGGGACGGGCGGAAGTGCGTTTAGATTGGAAAGGGTGGCTGGTTCTGCGGATCGCGCCGGGGGTGTAGGGAGGCCGTGATCGATTGCTCTCCGAGCGCTGCTGTAACGTAATACACCTGTCAAACCTGTGTTGGGCGACGCCGGTGTTCCGTGTCGGCAAATAAATGCGGGCAGATTGTTTGCGAGGAGTCTGGGGCCCTAACGAGAAAATCTTGGGTTTTTTTCACGAGCTCGCTCATATATACGCAGTTTTAGGTTTCCCGTTTATAAATAACATATTTTTCCAAGCGACCATCAAACGAAAGGGAAATACAGCTGAAGTGTCAGCTTTGGGCAGTTGTATTTTCAAAAACGCGGCTCTGTAACATTCAGGTGTATGCATATATGTTTGAAAACAAAATGGTTTTTCCGGCGGAGAGAGGGTAACGTAATGTCAATTAAAAATTCATCACTCAGTGAAGCGGAACTCGTAGCAGGAATAACAATCACGGGGGCGCGCTCACTCGTTCCGCGAATACAACGGCGCAAAACTCGATCAGACTTCGAAATTGTATTAACGTATATAACCGTGCGGAGCTGCGCAGATTTACACGAGTCATTGCCAATTTGCCGGACTCATTAAAACGTTACCTTCGACGTTCGGTTACGTGCACATAGTACACGCGCCGATGGCTTGCCATCGCGTATCGATTGTGCAGCGGTCCGGCAACCCTGTGATTTAGTTGAACCGGCAGAGGTGTAACTGGATTTTAATGTACCTCGACAAAAATTTGTAGGCTCTTTTGATTATTTCTGTTCATGATATTCACAGGATGCACTATGTGGACGATGCAATATATTCACCAGAGTAAATTTTGATTATTTACACCACATATGCATGCATAAATAATTTGCCATCAGAAATGTATTCAATACTCCTGAATCTAATTAGTGGATGGAAAGGGTTTCACTTCGCATATTCTAGTTAAATCCACAACAGCCCATAACTATGAGATTAATAGTACGACGTATCATGATTATTAGTATTCTAGTCTGTTGTACTTATTCGTCTGAAACTAATCACGCGATCAGCGGCCAACCATTTGATACATACACAGGCTTAAATTTTGCATTGTAGCCGTTTCTAATTTCGGGAATTGTGGAACCAACGCATCTGGCAGCTGCACCATTAGCTGACGTATGGGAAATCTACATACCCCTGCTCAGCGATATTATGTGCAAACGACGGTAGATCATCGCACAAACACAAACTGCGCTACTCTGCTCTTAAATCCCCCCTGGTATGTTATACTTGCTATAAAATCACGTTGCGGCCTTTAGAGATATTAGAATACCGATTTAGCTCTATGAGTTATTAATATTACGATTTTTACAATATTAGCGTGTATTTGGGATTTATGAGAGCTAATTATCACTATGATTTGGTCCCTACTCCACCCTATACAGTTATGTTAAAAATCACTTGGCAGATTATACATGTGTACATTATAAACTACTCTATTTAAATTTCAAGAGTAAGATAAGTCTACTCACGAAATACAATCTCCTTGCTTCTTACTCTGTTGTTGATCGCTCACTGCTCCGTATAATACGTGTTCACTCGACGAATGACTAAGTCATACTGTTGCTTCATCATCAGGTGAGCTGCGCTGCTCATTGCGCAGTTTAGAGTGCGCAGATCAGCTAGGTCACCGTCCACTGACTCATTCAGCTGACTAAGTTCACAGTGTGGTGTAGTCATCCATCGAGTGAAGTCGCATTATATACTGAGCAGTAGGCGATCAACAACGGAGTAAGAAATTAAGAGTTTATGTTTCGTGAGTAGAACTTACCTTACACTTAAAACTTAAATAGAGTAGTTTTTTTCATAACATATACGTATATAATGTAATTATATAATATAATAAGTAATACAAGTAACACAATAATGCTGTATACATAGTAAAGTCCTTAAATTGACTACATAATGATTATATGCAAGAGTCAAAAAGGGGATATTTTGGTTTGTGAAATAGGATTTTAAAAATTTAGTGTTTAGGATATTTCTATTGTTTTTTTTAAGTTATGTGAAGTCCAAACTAGCTGGAAACTTTTGGGCGCGGCTCTTTTGTCATTTTTAGAAAACACATGTTAATTTACATGGGATTTTTCGAAAACTTGAAAAAAGCACAGGTCTGTCATTACCGTAATGGTACTTTTTTGGAAATTCTGAAGCCCCAGATAGGAATTTTTCAAAGAAATCTAGATAAGTGTGTTGCTAATTATGTTACATTGGTTGTCAACTATTAGTTAATGTTTATTAATTTTCACAATCTCTCCAAGTCTAAACAGAAAAATTCTGTTTGAAATTGAACGGACTACCCACGTTTTGTGAAAATCATATTTTACACTAATTCGTGTTAAGAGTACACAAGTCTTGTGTTATTCAGCCATTGTACTCATATCTTATACACAAAATGTGTGTACTTCGTACACAAAGTTTGTATAATTTTTACAAATAATAAGTGCAAAATAGCAAACCACACAAAATTTTTAACTGATGTACGCAGAGCCAGTGAACTCCCGATTAAAATACTGTACCTTAAATTTCTCCGATTACGGCATCGGATTAATATTATAACCCGACAACAATAACCTGAGCAAATAGCTCCAGTCCCCGGAATCTACTCCGTTATAGTAATACTTAAACGACGACGCACCCCCGATAGAGCCCTCGTAGCCGACTCCCCCTCGATTTTCGTCAATCACGCTCTCTCTTTATTTTCCCGCTGCAATTTCAATTAGCGCGCGCGGGGAATTACGCCTGCACGAGCCGCACAATGGCGGAGCAAGATAATGTACTGCCAAATGTACACACACGCGCGAGCGCCAGTATTTAATTATGCACCTCATTATTCCGCGAAAGCAATTGGCCCGCAGCCAGCGTTAATTCGCGTGATTTGCCCTCTTCTGCTCACCCCCCCCCCCCCCCCCCCCCCCCCCTCCCGCGCCTTTCCCGGGCGGCCCCGGGGGGGGGGGCGGGGGGGGGGTGGGGGGGGGGGGGGGGGGGGGCTGCCAACGGGTACGAGCAAGTGGCGTGTGTTGCGGGTGTGACGCGAGATGGATATCTTCGGGGCTCCCGGTGATGGAGATTCTGTGCGACACTGCTGGCCTGCATTGCGGCCCCGCTTATTTATAGACCCCGGCTTTTTCCCTCCCCCCACGAGACACCGACTACTCGCGTGAGAAAATCTTTGGGCGCTTGTCGTCGTCGGCATAATATATTCCCATCGGAACGATAGTTGGCGGACCGTCGAAACGTTGCTCATTGTCGTTTCCCATTGTATATCCCGCTCTTGGCTTTCTTTCAGTAGAAAGGGGCAAGTTTCGGGCAGACAAGCACGACCTGCTCGTAAACTAATAAATCCCGAACAGCCGGTGCGAAAGATTACCCGTTCCCCCGAGATTTATGTTCCCGAATTCACCCGCGTCCTCCGAAATTTTTCACAACGCGACCCTCCGCCGTGACGCCTGGTACCTGCGCCGGAGGACAGAAAAAAAAAGGGGAAAAAACCGCACACGCAGACACAATTTCGTCCCGTTAGAGATCGTTCGGGAGCCCCCGGGAGGTACGTTCCTTGCCCCCCGCCTCTTGCAAGATGTATACAGTGAGACTCGTGTCAGTCAACGACTGCACCCGGCGCGCTCCCTCGAACCCCCGTTTTTTAACTCCTTCGTCGCGAAGGGCGAAAGGCCTATTTGGCTATCGCCTGCTCCGAGCGACTTTTTATTCTCCACGCTCTGGCTCCATCTGCGGCGTTTGTCCCGCGGGGTTTTGTTTTTTGCCCCACCGCGGCAGCGTTCTTATCTCGGAGAGAATGAGTTATCGACGAAGTTGATGTATGTAAGTTTATTCAAAAACCAACTTGAAAAAGCGTACATTCGTGGCGAGTCGGAGTTTTTTTCGCCAACTTACTGCATATGTTCATGTACGTGTCTTACTGGCTTTTGATACATGGTTATAATTACGACGAGGAATAGTCGGAGAGAAAATGTTTGTCGGATTTGCATTGGAAAAATGAAAGCTCTCGCGCAGGAGAGACACACTTTTTATTCGCGGATAAAAATTGCCTACACGGTGAAAATAAAGTGTTTATTTGCCTGAATAAATAAATGGAGGGTCACTGAAAATTTTAATAGGTCGGAAAAAAATGTAAGAATGACACGGCTGTGCACCGGTTCAATTTTGTATTTTCGTGAAAAATAGTACATTACGTCACTAGGGCAGAAAGTAAAAACTTGAGCGCCCGAAAGGCGCGCTTGTTTTACTTTCATGCCCGAGTCTCGTATAATATTTTTCTTGCCGAGGGCGCAAAGTGCAATTTTGCGCCCGTGGGCACACTTTGGGCCCGCGAAAAGGCTCTGCCGCACTTTGGGCCCTAGGTAAGAAAAAATAGATGCGTGTTTCTCCTTTTTTCTCATCAACAAAAACTGATGGAGATAACAGAGCATTTGAAAGTTCAAGAGTTGGGGGTGAATGACGAAACGAGCGCCACAATCCTCTTCATGATAAATAAATTCTACTGCTTTGTGACATCACGCGAAACTTTAACGCTCTCGTGTCTTTGTCAGTTTTTGTTTTGGAAAAAACAAAACACGTGTCAGATATTGTTTGACAGTTTACCAGACGAAAATAAATAAAAAATAAAAAAATCCCCTTCTCGTTCCACTTACAGTCACGGCAAACAATTTCCCTTGAAAAGCCACGAACTTGACAATTAAATCGCGAGCTCGAAATTGAAAACGCGACCCCGTTAAACGAACTCGGGAGCTTCTCGCCTTACGCGCCTTTCTATACCTGTACACCGGAGACGCAGTCACGTATAAAGCGGGAGGAATGGAATTGCTGTCGTTACAGACACAATGAGCGTAAAGGCAGACGCAGCCACGCCGTCCACGTTTAGTTGTACAGTTGACAGTTGTTGACTTGGCAGTTGGCGGTTTGTGCTCTGCAGTACAGTGTCCCCTTTGACGCGGACACCCTTCCGTCTGTGTAACTCGACTCTGTTTTTTTTTTTTTTTTTCCGAGGGGGTGATATGTACAGCGGGGTTGTGGTCAGTCGGGCCGGCTCACGTTTCACGTTTGCCTTTCGTTTGCGGGCGAAAAACGTGCCCGGGCTCCCTTTTAATGCGCAAAGTAAGAGTAGAGCTATCGCGCACGACGAGTGCGTTGCCTCGCAGCGTACGAGTAAATGTATTTTTTTTTTTGCCCAAATATTCTCTATTTGCCCCCGTGCTTGTCCAAGGGTGCGTTTGTAGAGCTGGGAAGGAACTCGGGAAAACCCGATTGGACGAAAATCGAGCCGGGACGGTTGGTGCATTTACCCAAGGCTTATGTCTTGCTGGCACTGTCGATTGGGAAGTTCTTATCAAAAAAATTATCAGTGGAAGGCAAGAGTTCGGTCAAACTTGCCTGCGCGATTCTATATAGGTATAGTTATACTAACCACACATAAAATAAGTAAAGAGTCCAATCTTTATCTGGATCATTACAGGATGATTACAGCTGGAAAAAGGATAAGATCTGTAGATCATGCCGACGCTTGAAATAGGGAATCGATGACAGGAAAAGTTAACAACGTTGAAAAAGATTTTAAAGATAAAGCTCAATTAAAAAAAAGGAAAAATGTTAATTTTCAACAAAGGTAGAATCAGCACCAAAAAATTGTCCTCAGAGGAAAATTTATTACCTACAATATTGTCATAAAATTTTGTATTTGGATTCACTGCACCTGATGCAGCTTCTTAATTTTAAAAATTTGGCTGGGTTGAAATTTCAACACTTGCCTGTTTTACGAAAAAAAAAAAAAAAATTTCATTGTCGGTGTAACAAGCTTACAGTTCTTCAAACGGAAATTCAACCTTCGTAAATGCACGTTTCTGGTAAAAGTACGCAGAAACACGATCAAAGGCCTATTGATGGCCTGCAAAACAGATGTATCGTACTCCCCCTCGCTCATATCCCTCTTTTGCTTTTGCTAATGAATGCATCAGCATGCCTGCGTCAGTGTATTCAAAGGTATGAGCGCTTTTTTCATTATTTTCAAAGGTAAAGCTATTTTTTGCGTTTTCCATTTTTTTCACTTTTTTTCATTTATTAACAAAGTCATTGTGCGCGCGCTGTCGATATTTACGTCAGAGTTTCAACTGTGTTTCATTGAAATTGAATTCAGTTTATCAATATTTGTAATTTTTTCATTATTTTTTTTTAGTTTAGTTTGAACGCTACATTTTTAAAAGTCAAGAGCTGGCAAAAAATTTTCCTACGAAACGCTATTATTTAACTGTGACGAAGCAAAAAAAAGGAAATCTTTGTTTCACTGGTTTATTTCCATAATCGATAACGATACAATCATGACATATCCTTATCCCAGCACAATCGAGATGTACGTTTACTAGAGAGCCTGGTATAACTGAAATTCGTAGGGGGCAAAAACGGGGCACCGAGGATGATTGTACGTTGAATAGTATTGGGCGAAATATTAGGCAACTCGCTCTAATAAACCGGCCAGACGTTTTGCTGATAAAGAGAAATAATATTATGCAACGATCCACATTTTTTCCCTTCTCACCCTGAATCTCCCCCTCGCATATTTTAATGTACCGAGAGCGTATTGTGGCGCAAATGTGCTTTGATGATAAGATCTGAAATATCACGGTCCGTTATTACATTTCAGCAAACGTGTGTTTTGATACTTTCCCCGAAAAAAGCGGTGAAAAATGTGTTTAATTCGGCAAAAACAAAGCTTTAAATTGCCCCTCCGAAAATATTTACGCTTCTTCTTGAACGTAAAACAATAGCAGTCCGACCAAAGATAACGAAAAGATACTTTTAAGCTTGTTCTTCCGATGGAGTGTCCAATACCAGGTATCCACTTCAGTTGTCGAACAAAATATTCTCAATTGCCCAAGTCTGAAAACAAGACTCACACTAGCGAAAAAAGCCGAGCATTTTTCGACCGAAACCTCGCTCCGGCGATCCCTCTCGAAACGCTCCCAAAGCCATTTATCGCCGAAAATTGCGCTTTACAATCTGCCGATAAAAACCAATGGAAGGGTTCGGGCTCTCATCAGCCCAGGCAATTTTTCTTCATTTCCCTGGCCGTACGCGTAGATCTCCGCCAAACGAGAATTCTAATACGCGTGTGCACGTGATCTGCACGGGAGGTGTGCTTCGTGTGCGGGTTCTCCCTGTATATCTGTCTCCTGGCGTCGTTACCATGGCAACGCAACTTGCGCGCCGTTGTCGCTCGACGCCAGCCTCGTGACCTTGAAAGCACCGATACGAAGGGAAGAGATGGCCAATGCTGCCCGTGCCCGAAGATTCTTTATTAATACTTGGTGATGATTTGCTCATGCCAGTCATGGTGAAAGGTAAGTACAATAGCGTCCCCCCCCCCCCGCACTCTCTTGTGTTTCAGAAAGAGCACTACTTTGTAGTCTGAGCTATTTATAAGTAGATCGACGAAAAGAGATTGGAATTCGAAATTTGTGCCTCGTGCTTTTGTGTGGGCTCGGTTAGACGATGGGCAGATTAAGTCGCGAAGCTTAATTGATCGCTCGTTTTTAATTTTTTTCGAAAAAAAGTGTGGGAGTGGAAGAGAGATTCGATTTAACGTAACCGATACACAGAGAGCTACTGATTACATTGTGCACGTCGATATAATTATTTACTGTCTGGTGGATTAATTGATTCTTTGACATTAATGTAATACAACGTGTCGAGAAGAAAGAAAAACAAGAAAAAAACCACGTAAGCAATGGATATAATTTATGATACCTCGGGGCGTGTGAAAAGCCATAATCGATCACTCAAACTGAATTACCACCACCTCGGGAGCGAAAGAAATTGGGGGCCTGTCAAACCCGTCGTTAATGACCAATGAAGTTGTCTCTCCGGGAATGCCTCTCACTCCAGGATTTCAAGGACCTGTGGTCCGAATTATGGGACGTATAGTGGGAATTCTGATCGTTAGAAGTCAGAAAAATTTGTAGACGAAAGTGTCTTTGTGGCTATCGGTATTGAAATATATCAAATAGAGTGATAATAAAAAAACAAAAAAACTGGCTAGTGATAAATTAAACAACATGTCAAAGTACTTGACGTATTAAAAAATGTACAAAACTTTTCGGTGCTTTAGCATTATCGTTTTAAGAATAAACAAATAAATTTTGTGAAAATCGAGTTTCTTGTATTTTTACTGTTCGTAACTAATACTAACGTCAAACATTTACTCGCTTATAAAAGTGCTATGACTTGGACCTCCAAGACTCTAAAAACACTGATATCGATAAAATAAATGTTATAAGCTCATCTAAGACACAGGAAAACTAAAAATGAAATAGTTCTATATCACGTGTACTACTTTCCTTCAGAAGGATCCATGGGTATCGCATTAATTCTGGAAAGGTAATGTACACGTGTGCATGTACTTATTATAATAATATCCTCTTTATCGAGCAACGAAAGATAGGCCATTATTGTATCACGTCAGGATCCAGCTGTTCCTGTACACGACGTTCCCCGACGTTCTTCAAACGACACGTGTAATGATAAGCCGCTTTATTCTTCTCCTTTTGACATCGCAACACTCCCCATGGAAATCCATATGCGCGCGCGTGGATTCGTGAAGCGTAAAGACAACCGGACGGATATCGTGTTTCTTAAAAGGGAACCTGTGTTCTAAAAGGACTCAGAAACTTCGTCGTCCCCCTCCCTCCTTCCTGTATCTTGCTCCGGGGAAAGTTCAAGAAAAGGTCGATTGAGGTCGGAAGAAACAGAAGCATCAATTTGGAAGACCCTCCCGGATGATATTACAGCTTTATCAGTTCTATTTTTGGCTCTTTCAGGACACGTGTTTGATCAAACGATTTTTCGTTAAGATATTATAATTACGTAAAGTTAGGCTCATACTTTATTATTACCGTTTCGTCTAATAATTTATCTGTTATAATCCACAACAGCATCAGCTCTAATAAAAGCATATCGAATCGTGCAAACGTCACCGAGAATAACAGGCGTAACAGCCGAAAACATTTTTATTAATCAACGTTTCAATCAAGTGTCTCGTCCTGCGGAGCAGCACACTCGGATTTCAGCGCAAAAGTAACATACGATTTTACTTTTCGTCGGATCGAAAAAATTTTAATCCGAATCACGTATCGTTAGCTCTATAGGCGTAATCAGCAGAGAGGCGGCTAATTGCATTTTTCATGCGTGTCA
>JAPYYV010025768.1:0-13846 GCA_030522625.1 Copidosoma aretas
CGCGCGCGGCGCTCCCCCCCCCCCCATCCCCGTCAAACACAAGCGGAGAGCACGCGACCAATACAACGGACAAACAAATGCTGCACGCAAAAGCCCTCGACGAGTCGAGCCCGTGGATGGCACTACAGTGCACTGTACAGTTTTGAGCGACGCTCGACACCGCGAGTCGCGCTCGAATCGTCGGAAAATCAATAGAAGCCGGCGCACAGGTACCATTCCTCGTATCCCTTTTTTATCCTGCCCGTGTGTGCAGCTCATCCCGATGATGCGTATTATATGTGGGCGGCGACGACGCGTTGTATTATACGCGAGCTCGGCCGGGGATCGATCGGACTCGCGTATTATCCTTGCCCTGCCGCCGATGTACCCGACTCCTTTACTCGTATGTACGATGTACTAGAGATCGCAGAGCGAGAGCCAGACCATTTTCGTTTTATCCACACCGTCAGCCCTTTCGTGAAAAAGAATACGATTCGAACTTTTGGGAATAAAATACGACTCGAGTTTCTTACAATAAAAAAAAAAAAGATACAATTCTGGCGATCAAGAATACGATTCGAGAACTCCTTACTGAGTAACCATCATATCTATTATGTGATGAATTGTTTTATCCATCCGCATATGACGAAACATAGAGGGATGATCTTACGCATTGAATTGACATACGTGTCAAACCTTGATAAATATCTTGTTCCTTTGTACGCCGCATTATTCAATACACGCTAGAATTGAAATATTCTCGATCGTATGACTTTACCCCGAAAACTCAAATCGTGTTTTTCTCGCCACCAGGAGCGAGGATAAGATGCACCTGCCATAGCACAGCCCACAGCAGCAGCAGCGCGCGCATTGTTCATTGTCCCTCTGAGGGAGGGGGGAGGGTGGGTGGCGGGGGGCCAAGGGGCGGTAGTACCGAGCCGCCCCCGCCGGTATCCCCCGGCCGAAGGAGAGTGCTCGCAATAATCAACCGGGCCCGTAAGTATATACATATACGTGTGTATATAATACACCTCGCGCACCGGAGGAGCAGCCAACGGGGGAAGGCAGAAAGAGCGTAGGTATGTACACACAACTCCGCTCCGTCCGGGCGGTCGGCCAATGGGAGCTCGCGGGGGCCGGGGCTGGCTCCGCGCACCCGCGCCCGGCAAATCACAATGCTCATTGTTGTGCAGCGCCGAGTCGGCTTTGTGTGCGCGCGCGCGCCCCCCCCCCCCCTCTCGCTCTATATAGAGATTATACGTACAGCGTTTGGCCTCCCACGCCGCCGCAATCGCGCGGTTCTTCCCACCCACTCCGTCGTCCCTCACGGCACTTTTATTCTTTATTGTTGTATTTGTGTGCTGCTGCTGACGTCAGTTGTAGAGAGGATCAGGTGCACCCGAGCCCCGGGGGTGAGGGGGGGGGGGGGGGTATACGCTGTGTTGAAACTCCGTTTTTGGCCAACTGAATTTTTTACGACTTCGGAAATCCCAAATTTCATACGTGGGTGGTTGATTAGGAAAGTCTTGAAATTTCGACGATGGATTCTTTTAAAAATTGAGAGACTGTTTTCTTCGTGTCCACTGTTAGTGTTTTTTTTCTCTGTGTATTAAAAGATAAAGAGCATTGTACTATTGAAAGGGAGCTTTTGAGGTAAAAGAGGGAGTTCCAAAGTTCAAAAGTCACGTCTGGGTCGGAAATTTTATGTCGTGATCAGAACGAAAGATTCACTCAACAGTTTTTGGGAAATCAACCGAATTCGAACAAATTTACTGCGACTTTTCATCTGGACGCGTTAACCCTTTTTGAAGATCTGTCGTCTGAGAGAAAATCGCATGAAAGCTATTAAAATCATGGCACATACGTATATTTCCACTTTTTTTCTGGAGTGGAAAAAAATTTGAAGGTGATTCATTAATGTACGAATTGAAAAAATCATCTCTCGTAACTAATCATCTGGACATCAGTGTGATTTAAACATTCTTTTTTTGCAAACTTAATTTCATGTTGTTTTTTTTTCCTGACTATAGTTCTTGCTCAAATTTTTTGAAAGTCAAATAGAGTCGTTTGTTAACAATTTTTGGAAAGCTCGTTTTAAAAATTTAATAACTCATGGTAAATAAGTCTTTACGATGACCAGGATTTTCTCATTCATTGCATGTAATATCACGAAAGAATAAAACCCGTTTAAAAAGCGCACAAAAAAATCTATCTCAATTTTTATGAACCCTATTGTAACGAATGACTTTGCCTACGATCGCTCATAGTGAATGCAACATGATTAATTGCCGTACTTGCACGCCTAATTAACAATCGGGCAAGATATCTCGATTACGTATTCTACCCATAAGATTTTACGTAACTCTCCAACGTGAAGATATATTCGAAAGGTAATCGATTTATCCTAAACACAAAACAACAACAGACATTCACACGAAATCAACGACATTTATGATAATAAATGAGACGACCGTCCGATTACCGTACGGTACCTGCAGAGACGATCGACCAAAAGACGAAGAATAAAAAAAATCTCTCCCAGTCGCGAGGAATTCGAGACGGAATTCGTCGGCGATGCTCTCGCTCGGATTGTGAATAATAACAATAAATAATTCGGGACCGCGGGACGAGAATGAATTTTACATATAAGTATTAAAGATAAATACCTAATCACAAGCGTTTTACGTCTCAATTAATATCTTTCCGAAAAGAATGCCAAAAGCCACAGATAAATGGCCATCGTGGCTTTGGGCGCGTATATACATGTATATCCACTCCGGACGATAATAGCATTATTTACGCGCGCCACTATACACCAGCGGCTAATTTATGGTAAAACATGCAAGTCTCGCGGCTTACGATCAAACTACAATGCCCAGACAAATCCATCGAAAAATCCACGTCTCTCTCGCTCTGTGTTTCTCTTTTTGTGTGCATATAACATATACCGCCGTCGTCGTCGTTTCAACTATAATTAATGTGCCTTATAGTATATTTATATGATATATGCTATACGCAGAAGAGCGAGAAACATAAGTATATGAAGGTACGTGCTTGTGTTCATAAAAAACAGCTGTTATTGACGTCAAGCGTTAACGATCCGAGACACGTTTCGTCATTCTTCTCTGGCTACACTTGTATTCGTCGCGCCGCGTTTTCGAAATTCGTATACCGTACTATTCTACACTTCTATTTTCTATACAGGCGTGTGTGCACACTTACGCATGTATATGCAAGTTATATTTTGGCTGTATGTGTACATGAGAGCGAAAAGTGAGATTGACGCGTGAAAAACATACAAACATACATACATTTTGTCGAGTGACCATATACACACACGTGTACGTATTATGCGTATACGCTGCTCTGAGCTCGAAAGGGATGCCGAGCAATAAGCCCGACCATGACGTCAAACTTGGTCTATTTGTCAAGTTCAACTGCACGAGCTTTTGAATAACTGTATGCCTGATGATGGTATATGGAGCGCTTCTATACGTGGATATACATAGTGTTCATAGCGATGAATCGCACGTTATATTTGGACTTACGGATCGAAGTTGGAATTATTAATAGGCCGATAGCATCTCTGGACAACTCACCTGTAACATAAAATACATTTTAAATAATTATTAGTCTGTTTGAAAATAAATTAATGGTATGTTATCTATTTATTATTATTATTATTATTACTATAACAATGGTTTATTTCATCAAACATTTGCAATCTATTGTATAGAACATTAACATGTAAATTTGCAGTAAAATTACATTTTAAAGAGTAACTTTAAGCTTATTGTCTTTATGAGTTTAAAGTCATTAAATCTGACACTTTATATTATTATATGGTATACGTACAGTGAATTTGAATACTATTCGGGTAAACTATGTAGCGTATCATACGATTTTGCAACGCAAGTCTACACCGAAATTCTTTTAAAAACCACTAACAACCAGTTAATTATTTAATTACAATTATCGTGCAACTTCTTACGGATGCCTGTCACAGGTACACCCCTATATCTTTTAATTTCGAAATCAGATTTTTCTGTATGTAATGAGCTAAATCAGCAGTTGCGGCAACGTCGTCGGATTCTTTCACTGATAACAGTTCGAAGTTTTTTTTTTGTTTTATCATTACTCGACACCGTCAGAGTTTGACTATCTTTTTACTTGAAAGGCAATTCGCTCTACGATACTAATTGAGACAGGTTATTTTCTGCAAACATTTCGAGCATGAAGTAATATCCTTAATTAGCACGACACAACGACGTAGAACTAATTTGAGCTTCCCCTCGCGCTTTATACTGACAAATCGGCTGTAATATAAATAAGTGCAAAGCACGTTTTTGCGCTACAAAGTAAAAGTTAATTACAAAACGTATATTATAAACTTGAGCAAGCCCTTGGCGACGGGGTCCGTCTTCCGCTGATACACATGTATATTCAAGAGCACGAAATGATGAGGTGACGCCTGGACCGCCAATGCCAAATGCGCTCTGCAGCTATGATATACATTTATATATATACGACGACGGGCAGTCACGCGAAGCTTTTAATGGCCGTCATTATTGGGTAATCCAAGTGCGCGAGAACGCGTTTACGTGTGTACTACTTCAACGAGTGGATATCGCGAAGAAGAGCGTGAATATTAAGATACGACCTTTGTATGCGGCTCGCCGTCCCCGACGCGATTGCTTTTTTGATAATTTATGGAGCGCCGGGTATTTTTAGAGTAAGTATCATGCACCTGCAGAGTACACTCGCAATAACGAAGCGACTTTGTTTCCTTGGATGCCTTTTTTAATTTGAAGTTTATTATTATTTTTTTATTTCAACACAATGAATGCCTTTATTACAGGATACAGGAGTATATATGATTAAATTGCACCGAGAACGATGAAAAAAGTGTCAAAAGATATATTATGCTAATTACGCTACAGTCTTGTTACCTGAAAAGTTTTTGTTGCAAATGGCGCATTATATGTATACCTTTGATTTTAAAGATCTAGATTATACACAGTACAAAAAGCCTCTTACACAAGTTTGAAAAGAAAACTTTGTAAAAACGAGATAAGAATACACGACGAGGGGACTCCTTACAAAATTAATTGATGTCTCTGGGTGCAATTTTAAAGTACAAACTTTGAATTAAGAAACTAAAGAAAATGCCATTATAAGCGGGTTGAAAAAAAAAAAAAAAAAGCATTTTATACCGAGGGGAGAAGAAAGACGCGGCAAAATACAGTGGAACCAAGACTACAGGAAAGAGGGAAGGCGTGAAAAGAAAATGAAATCGCGAGATCGCACACCTACTTACTTTTTCTTTGATCTGAGGGCTTTCAAACGCACGAATGCTTGCTCGGGGTTCTTTAAAATGCGTGCGCGTGCGAATCTTAAAACGTGACGTTACCGTCCATACATAGTTGCGTATATTATTAAGGTGTTCGCGAAGATGCGCACTTTTACAGTTTATCGTCCATCTTCGTTATTGGTTTTTCAATCCAACAAAAACAGACGAGGTGAATCATTTTATACATATGAGTAAATGAATTCAATGGGTACAAGTTTATCGCTACAAGTTTAGTTGTACTTATCGATTTAATATTAGAATCGAATCGAAGGGTTCTTTGCTCGCATCACGATTTCATTGCCCCACTTCTCAATAGACCTCACCTGTGAATAATTGCAGACTGTTTGCAGGTGCAGCTCGAAAAAAAAAAGATGTAAAAGTGTAAAAATATGCCAATGACGTACAAGCCTTACCTACAATAACGAGTGTATGGTCGATTTAAAAATTGCTACCAGAAATTTTGTCACGCTGACGAGTCGCGCCCAGGAAAATAATCAACGACCCTTAGTTGTGTGCAAAAAGAGCTGGGATATAGAGGAACGCAAAACGGCGCAAGTATATAATCATACAATACGCGGTGGTGCGATAATGGCGTCGCGGCGCGTCCTACTCCTTTCATGTCCTCAACCAAGTGTACCCGCGGCTTCCCGAACCCTCTTCCTGCTGCATACAGCGCACGGAACGCTGCCTCTTCGTTGGCGGCTGCTCTACAGCGGTGGTTACCTCACTCTACATATACCCTGCCCAGCCCAACTCCATCCCCTTATTCGTGGGCTCTGTAGGTATATGCACATGCGTACGTATATGTACAAGGCCGATGCGCTCGCGGTCCTCGCGGATGCTCCCTTTGTCAGGTGTCCAGAGCGCATGCGTACGATATGCAGGGGCTGCAGAGGAAAGGTACTGCCGTGCAGGGGTTGCCAGTTGCCAGCAGGTACAGCTTTTTATCTCTTTTTCGCCTTAAACAAGCCACAATTAATTGCTGATGAGTATGAAAATATGCCTTTTCGTGATTTTTACTTTCACCGCTAGTATCTGCTTACTGTAGATATGTGATAACACCTGTTTAATCATTTATTATTGTGAGAGAATGTTACACATCATGTGTAGCCGTATAGGTCGCACCGACGATGTCATTAATGTACGTTGATGCGTGAGTTTAATAAAAAGTAAAAGTACTCAGTGAAATTCTAATCCACGAAAATTGATCGAATCTGCTCGCTGTTATCTGTTCCTGGAAAATGCCTACCTTGGGCCTTTTAGGAACCCTGGTACACCCGCGGTAGGAAAAATAGCATTCGTAACTCGATCGTAAAGGCTCCTTTACGAGCCTCGTTACTTCCCTCGTCTACGGCTCGTGCCGTAAATCTCTCCGTTCGCAAATTAAAGCCTTTCCAATCACGTATACGAAAACTACTATTTCTACCAAACCTTCATAGCGATAGAAAAAGTGAAAAGTTGCACAAAACTATACCATAGTTACCTCATGTCTGTCATTCAATCGAAAGGAAATTCCTTCAAAACCCACAGAACCACCACTCCAGGCATAATGTCTCGCGAAATTTCCACTCCGATTGAAACACATACAATCTACTCGTTTCGCAACATCGAAAAAATAATCACGTTTCATTTTTTCTCCGCTACTTCGATCACACTATGAGGTTGTGCAAACAATAATTCCCGGTGATTTTCCGACATTCCACTAACGCATATGCAGCCGTATCTACTCCAGCAGGGGACACTCAGCCGCGCACTCGATCAATATTTGCATCCCGAGCGATAAATTACACGACGAGCCCTCGTAATTAAACGTCACTACGAGCCACGCACAGACCTGCGGGACACCTACTGCTACTACACCAGCACCATTACACTGCACCATACTGGCGTCAGCTGATATTCGTTTTTCCAATATATAACGCATACCCGATGCACATAATCCCGCGGAAAAAGGCCGAGCGATCGCGGGAGCCCGATAAAATCTGCGTTTACGAGGCGAAGATGCTGCTGCTGTGCGCTAAGACCAGTTGTCGGGCAAAAGGTAAGAAAGAAAGCAAGCACGGGAGACAGATAATGGGACGGGGAGGCAAGGTGAGGTGCATAAGGCACACGGAGGATGTTGGCGGGGGGGGAGGCGGCGTGAATTATTGCGGCGAGCGAGCGGCACGCACTGCGCGGCGAAAATGCCAGTCGTCGGCGCTCTCGTATAACTCACCGGCGGCCGCCGCGCGCGCGCCGAGGCCGGCCGGCTTTTGTATATACCTGTGTACATAACCCTACGCGCTCTATGGAGGTGCGTATATATCCCTCTATACCTGCCACTTAGAGCCGGGGCTAATAGCACGCCGTCACGCGCAAACTAATCAGCGCACACTGCGAGTCTCCCCGGTGCGTATCGCCAGCTTCCGCCCGCCTTTTCTCCATGTACGTCTCTTTTCCTTCTGGAGTTTCCGACCAAACTTTTTTTCGCGTTGGCGCGTAACTCGGATACCGGGGCTCAATTGTCACGTGGAATGATGCTGCTGCTGCTGCTGCTGTGCTGTTGGGAATGGAGAAAGTCATCATCAGAGATTGGGAGGGGAAATCGTTTCTTTGCCGACAACTAGTGTCGCGGTTCGAAAACTTTTTTTTTACCTCAGCGAATCAATTGATGAACCGATTTACTTGATCATGAGTTCAATTCAAATCGTCAACGCCTCTTTTGAAAAGAAACTTGTATTTTAAAAATGTATCTGCAGCGAGAGAAAACAAAATTGTAAAAATTGAAGTGATAGTACTGTAAAATTATCCGTCGTCTAGGGACTTTTTACTGTTAGCACCCTGATGTTTACGGTTTTCGAGCTAAAATGTTTGCATAATAATTACAATGATTTTTAACGTCATCCGTCAGAATTTTAAAAATTGGATTAGAGAAAATCTAATGTCCCCGGACAACGGAATGCGCCACCAGATGAAAGTTCACACTCTGTGAATTTTCATTAATTTTCTCTCTCTTAGTGTACCACCACCTAAATATCAACTCGTACATTCAATGAAAACCCCACGCAGTAAGTAGCCAAACATTGGCGCGTGACGAGCGTCAGGGCACGTCACAAGCGTTTAACCCGGAGGGCCCTTACTCCGGCTACTCCACCGCTCGGCCGATAATCATACGCAACGAAAATAAACGCGCCTACATAAATGCGAGCGATGATTCAGAAGAAAGGCCGGCAGGCAGGCGGACTTTTCCCCGAACCGGGAGAGACCGGAAGATGACATCGCTGGAGCGCAACAGCATCAGCAGTTATATACTTGAATGCGCATGCATGCATGCATGTATACATATAATGTAATATGCGTATAGGTGCAGGGCACAGCAAAGAAGACTCAGCGCCGAGCTGAGACGAATATGCGCGACTCGCAAGCTCGACCGAGAATAAGTACGCACCCTGGGCATCAGCCGCGCGCTTCCTGTGTCCTATGTAGCTGTACGCATATTTCATGTTTATACGTCGCGCGCGGGGTAGGTATGCGCGTGTATAAATATAATATAAATACTCGACGGGTGGGTACATATGTACACGCACTGTTATATCAGCGCATCGCTCTTGATTCGCGGATGTGCGCGGGTTCGCTGTCTTTCTCGCGGGCAAAGGGTCAGCGGATGCCGCGACGGGCTACCTGGCTTGGATAATGCATTTTACGACCGTGGTATACTGTAATTTTTACTGTTCGAAAAATAATTTTTTCCATTCTGCCAACTTGACACCAGTTAGCGAGCGTGCACGAACCACGTTGACAATTTTTCAATATTTTTGACCACCTCCCTCCCACTCGTTGACTCGTAGGAAAACTATAAACCCCCCCCCCCCCTGCCCTCCAAAAATCAACGTAGACTTAGACTCTGATTGATTTACAAAAGTAAATAATGATTGTTAATGTATATTTTAAGATAGACTATGCGCAGTGCATATAAGGATTGTGCACATATTGAATGTGCACAATTTATTGCGCACAAAAAATTATTAACAAATTAGTAAATGATGGCCACAAAATATTTTTGCGACTAATTTTTTTTTTTGCACAATATTTGTACACGCATAATAGTCTGATCATAAAAACCTATAATTATGCTCAAGTATTGTGCACAAAAATGAAACAACTGAATAGTTTGTGGTCATTATTTTTAACCATTTACACATCAAATTTATTACAATTCATATACATACACTTTTTGCGTACAAATGACATCAATATAATACTAGTCTAAGGTTTACTTACGAAAACTGATGTAATATATTATATGTAAAATATTACCTTCAGTTTAGACAAAATTAAATAACATAGTCTCCAGCCTTTAAATTTGGTATTTTCAATAAATATAATACCTGTAATTAATCTGGATCAAACTTACTCTCTCGACTTATGAATACAATTTAAAAAAATCATATTTAAATGCATTTCTCCGTGTGCGTACATGTCAAGTAGTCAATATTCATCCCTGTTTTATTCGCCACGTGAAAGTCGTTGGAGGGGAGGGCTGGTTGCACTCGTCATTTCAACACGCATTCTTACGAAAAAGTCCTGAAATTATGCCCACGGCGCCCACTTCAACTAATTTTACTCCATGAGATTTAACATGGAAAGTCCTGAAAAATGAGGGCAGCACCGAACTTGCACGAAGCGAATATCTCAGGAAGATACTTTCTTATCTAAAAAACGTTAAAAAATTAATTTTAAATTGTAACGTTGACTTAACTGATTCCCCCCTCCCCTACCGTTACCAACCGTAGTATTTTATGAGACCCCCCTCCCCAAAATCGTCAACGTAGTTCGTGCACGCTCCCTTATAAAAATTTCCTCACACTTTCCAGAATTTATTATTTAAGAGTAATTAAACAGTCATTGAAGTACGTGCAGTAATAACTGTATCTTGAAACGATTACGTGAAAAAAAGTGATGTACATAAAAACGTACACCAAGACGCGAAAGCTCTTTAGTCAGCTGCGGTCATCAAATGAATCACACGCCCGATCTTTTGAACCCTGTAACCGGGAGAGAACCCTTCCTTACATTTCGAGCGGGACTTTGAGCCAAAGGATTCGTAACTCAAAGTATATAATATACGGGCACGTAAGATGTACGGGTGCACAAGTAAAAAAAGCGCCAACCCCCGGAAAAAAGAGTTAAGCTCCTCGCATCGATCGGAACACGTGCAAGTATATGTATTGCGAAATAGAAGGAGTCCCATCGTAATTTCGTCAATCCCACCGAAGTAGGAAGGCATAAAGCACGACTTTACGAGCCAAAAGCGCGCACAGCGGAATCTCAAAAAACGCGGCCCACACCCTCTCGTTCTCGCCTCTCTCGCTGCCCGATCGACGGAAGAGTTTAAAAATCTTCCCTTCTCCCACTCTCTTCCGTATATCTTGTATACGCTCGCACGATAAGCATAAACGTTGCGTTACAGTTTTTTACGACTCCCTCTGTGGCTGCGCGTTTCGAAAAGCCTTTGCGCCAAAGTTCAAAAAAGAGCTCGCGAGCTCGTGACGAGGAAGAAGGCGCGCGCATACCAAGGGATGTTTCAGTTGCGAGACAGGTGATTGGCGATAAAAATAATTTTCCACCGAGTCAAAAACTTTCGGTCCCTCCGTACGCCACACCGCACGGATGCGCATAATAATACGAGCCCCGACCCAAAGCTCGAAACGGCGTATTGCACCGCACGCGAGAGCGGCACTTCCGGTGCTTCGTTATCTGCGCGTCCCCCAACAATCATCCAAGTATATACACTTACCGCGCGCTCGCGAAATAGAGCAAATGAACGGGGGAGGAGCAGCGCCAAAAGCTCGGAAACAGTACGCGACACACAGAGCGCGAGGGGGAAGGGGGGGGGGGGGGAGAAAAGCTCAGGGGATGCGCAGGGCCCGAGCGGCGCAGCGCCCCGTAACGAGATATTCGTTTTCGTCTTTTCTCCCCCCCCCCCCCCCCCCCCCCCCCCCCCCCCCCCCCCCCCCCCCCGGGGCCCCCGGCTCTCCCCCGTCCGCCCCCCCCCCCCCCCCCCCCCCCCGCCCGCCGTCCCAACATCCGCAAGTCATACCGCGAAGATAGTCGCTCTCGTCGCAGAGCAGCGCGCGTGTGCGAAAATGTCGTTCTATTCCCGTCGCCGAGAAGTAGCAGCGGTATACATATAGGGGCAGAGAAAAGAACAATGAACCGTTTCCCGTCCGCTGTTTTTGGAGCTTGCGACCGCGCCGGTGCCTCTTGGAGAGTAATGAAAGGGAGAGAGAGACAGAGAGAATGAGCCCGAGGGAGAAAAGAAGATAATACGATGTATATTGTGGGAGGAGAGAGAGAGTCGGGAGATTTATGTCCAGCCCGCTGCTGCTGCCGCGGGACGTTTTGCTCCCGTTTCTGGGGTACACGCGGCGTCCAAGAGTAGTATAGTAGTAGTAGAGGAGGAGGAGGCGCAAAAACAAGACAACGGCGACGAGCTGCTGCAGCTTCTGAATGAACATTGGCCCGCGCGCGTTTCCGGCGCGTCTTCTTGGCCTTTTCTTTGACTACGAGTGTATATATATACGCGCTCTTTCCCCCATCGGGACACTCGCGGCACGGCTCTGCACGTACAATATATAGTCGGGGGGGGGGGCTTCATGAATGAATCGTCGGTGGAAACGCGAGCGAGCGCTCGTACACGCAATACCATTCGAGCCGCAGCGGTGGTGCAGCGTGCCCGGCATAAGGTACTTATAGGTGGAAGCAGTTATGCCGGGGGAGCTTGCGCGGCGACGGATTTAGACGAGGAGCGCCCGCTCGGGCATTCATCCTTGATGGGCAGTGTTACCTTTCTCCTATACTCTCATTATCTCTCTCTACACTTACTTTCGTTCGATCGCTTGTTAATGGCTTCTTTTTTCTTACTTCAACTTCTTACATCTTTGCATGGCTCTTGAGAAAAGAAGGAGTTTCAAGGAATATCGGTGTAAGGTTTGATTAAGTTGAAAATCCGTTTTTTTTTCCTTGGCACAAAATAAATTGTTCTTCTGTAAGTACTCGAAGTGCGTAAGAATCACTACTGCGTGTTCGGTGTGCCTGAGTATACTCGATATTTGGAATCCATTGCGCTGGGGAGCATCGACATGCACCGCATACGCATTGTTAGTCTCATGAAAATAGTGCGCACTCTTTTTTATCATTGTCTCATTGCTTCAGATGCTAAAAATAAATTAATCGATATGATATGTTTGACCGACGTGAGGCATCAATTATGCAGTTTATAATAAGGCACGAACAGAATATATCAATCATCGAAGGGAGGTATCGTTATAACCCCCTAATGGCGCGAGTACGAGAAAATAGAGAGAGAGAGAGAGAGAGAGAGAGAGACAAAAAGAAGAAAACAACAATAACCAAAATAGAGAAGCATTTTATTGCCCCGCAACTTAGCCGTCATTAATATCCACTTTACCGTTTCGAATGAGAAATTACACCGGAAATGATCTTATTGCACTTACAAAGCAACCACCGCACGTCGCACATATATAATACACGCGCGCACGTACAAAACGCACGCACACTCTTACGGTTGGTAAACGCGGGGACGGGAGAGCCGTGCGCGGATTCCCGCATCCCCCGAGCCAAAATCTTGGTCGATTATAAATAGTTGCCTTTGTCGAGTCCTTTTTTTTTTCTCTCGTTTGCCGTTTCCTCGCTCCCTTCAAATTCTGCACCACTGCGTGCACGCGCGCGCGCTCCATATGTGTCCACCTCGTTTTGCATTCCACGGTTTTATTGCGCTGAGCATCAACGTTTGGCCATTCACATCGGATGCACTGTTTTATACGCACACTATTTTGTACTACTGGGATTGATTGTTAACGTGATGATTTTCTTTAACCATGAATGTATAAATGAATATATATACAAACAAATAAATATAGTTATCCAGTTTGTGAGGTTTTGTATACGTATAATATACCCTAGTACAGTGTAATTCTGGTTAAATAATCTCTTGAAAGAAGTTCATATTTATTCAACTTTTTCGTTATAATTATGTGCTTTATTGAATATTATCTTGACGTGAGATCTCGCGTGAGATAATATAATCTCTTTCCGATAAGTTATTTGAATAAAACTATTAATAGGAAATATTTTCTTGGATTGAGTTTTTTTTTTTTTTCATTCAGTGTATAAGATTATTTAGTATGAAATGATAAAATAATGTTACATTGATGAAATATTTGTACATTGTTTCGAACAGCTGCACATACGATGAGCAAAAAATCTTATTTCGATCTGCACGCCAATGTTAAATAGGGTTCTTGCGTAAATTTTTTTTTTTAAATCAATTGGGTACATCAGGTAGGATATCAAAAAATATTTGACACGTATTTTTTCTTTTTTTATGTAAATGAAAACTGATAAAGATATGCCGTGTGAAAGTGTCGCGTGACGTCATACCTGTAGTCGATTATGCATTGGATTTTATACAGGTATGACGTCATACAGCCCCCTCTCCTGAACTTTGATACGCTC
>JAPYYV010025776.1:0-10424 GCA_030522625.1 Copidosoma aretas
ATTTTTTGTTTTAAATCATTCCAAATACATTACAGAATAACTCTACATAAGTTTTTTGACGGAACAATGAGGAACAAAATATATTTTTCATAATAACTTATCATAATCGAAGGATTTCCAATATTTAAATTATTAATGATTGTCGTTTCACTAATTTACCGCACTTGTAAAAATATTAATTAATAAATCTTTTTCTTATTCTACTTACCTTCAGAAGTCGATTCCATTTTATTAGATTAAGATTGTTTCTAAATTACGATTTCTATACAACTTTGAATACATACGACGTTCAGTAACATGATAGCACTATCAACATTGCTCGAACAAAGGTAGAACTACAACTACTACTATGAAACTATGAAGCAGGTAAACAGAAATCGACGAATATATGGGTATTTCATGAACCTTATGGGTATACTAGAGCCTACCCAACAGAAAAAAACCCTATCTACATACTTTTTTTTTCGACTTTTGACCAGCTTTTTTGGCATTGGCCGCACTGTGCA
This sequence comes from Copidosoma aretas, assembly GCA_030522625.1. Classification (NCBI taxonomy): domain Eukaryota; kingdom Metazoa; phylum Arthropoda; class Insecta; order Hymenoptera; family Encyrtidae; genus Copidosoma; species Copidosoma aretas. The sequence goes on from JAPYYV010025776.1 coordinate 507, forward strand.
GCATAGCGCACATGCGCATTAGCTTGAATACGGCTTTATAGCTCTCGGTCAGGTCTCGTCCGTCTCCACGAGAAAATTAGTTGCATAATTTATCAAAGATCGACAAAATTGCATTCGACTATAGAGATTTTCTCTATTTCCATGTATTTATGTGTTAGCTACACGCTGATGCTATTCGTTTTTCCCTATAATGGCATTGAAGCGCACAAATCAGGACATTTTTAAGTACATCTCAGTTTTACAACTGTTACAAGCCCCTATTGATTCGTTATTGTTAAGGGAGCACAAAAGGCTTTACAAAAAAGTTATTATGCCTCGAATATTGTTTATTCTGCAGAAATAAGAGAATCCTTCACATAATTTCTACGTTAGCCGACAGTTGTATTGCTATAGAGTTTACAATGTGTGGCTCACTAAGTGTTTTATTATTTGACACGTCTTCATCGTTATTAGTAAAACACAGGTGTTTATGTGATAACTATAGAATATACCTGATACTTCAACCATGATACACCAAACTAATAAGCTAGAAGATCTTGGCTCCAAGATTTCTGGCGTAGGTATGATTCGAAAAACTTAATTAGCATGATTAAAAAAACTACAAGTATGCCATGCTACTACGAATCTCTTGCCTGGACTTTGATTTATTTATTTGTTCAAACGGTGGTAAATACTTCTTTATGCTACGGAAATAAGAAGATATGAAAGCGTCAACGGTAGACTAGTGTCCTTATAGTTAAGTGTAATGTGGACTGTATACACATAATTGGATTGAGAAACAACAAGAACATTATAAGTTGCAGTTATAAATTTATTAAATTTAAAGTATCAATTCTTCGTAAGATTTACAATAATTACATTACTATAAAACGTTAAGTAATAGATTTAGACTTGTAAAGTGATCAGATGTATAAGAAAAACTGTACGGCTTAAGAAAAAAATGAAAAAAGGGTTTGTCATGGGTTAAGGAAGATGACGAGTTGTTAGAGTTTGATTTCAGCAATCATGGTTATGGCTGTAAAAGTAGAAGCACTGATAATTAACTTAGACAAGAAGATGAGAAAGATTTCGAAATTAATAAATGTAGCATTATCATATCGGGCAATTTGTACCAAATCCAAATTACATACTAACCACCACCACAACTATAAGTGCTATTTCTAGCTTATGCTGTCCAACTAAGACGGATTAATTATAAATAAAACATTTTAAATAAGCTTTTTTAATAAAAATTCATTATTTATTTGTTGTTGCCACTAATAGCTATGATCAATCAATTACTTTAAGATATAATTACAAATAATGTGATGAGTCTCTGTGAATGAAAGTGTCAATAACTTTTTGAAGTGCTAGGTAGTTATAATTTCCCATGTATGATTAATCAATAAAAAACTTAGTATTCCGATTACCTATCTAATTGTAGTACCCATCGATAGCAGTAAGCTGTAAATTAAGTCTGGATAGAATAAAAAATAATTGTGTTAAATTTGATAAGTGTTCATCATATGCTTTCGTCGGTGTTGTAGAGCCAAGAGTCCATTATAACTTATTAGATACGCCATTTACAACACTTAATAATGAAAACATAAAAAAAAAAACATTTTTTTTAGTATATTCTAATATTGTCTTATTCTTGCTAGAGTGTGAGCTTCTCTACCTTACAGAAGAAATGCAAGTTCGCATACGATGCCTACTGTTTTATTGCCATGAACAGCACGGAGCTTTTGTGAATTTTTTTGTTTTGGTCCCACGCTCATTTCACAATGCAGCGTTTTAGCAGCTCTGATTGTGTGGTGTAGGAAATCCTTACGATAGAAATTTATCATCTGCAATAATGTAGTATTGAATAGTTTGCTACATCATCCAATATATTCTTTTTTAAATCACGTTAAATGTTTAATATCTTAGGATACCCCTAACCCAAGGCAATGGACTATACCATATATTGCACTGTGACAACATTAATTTTTTCTCACTGTATCAGACCTAAAGTCAACTATTGTTACGCACCAATTTTAAGATGCCCAAACTGCATTTAAGGAACTTCCCGATTCGCAGATGCCGACTGTTTGTATAGGACATGTTGGGGAAATCACGTTACACAACATTGCACCTGCTGCAACCAAGCTATAACAAGCTAGCGATGTTAAAATTACTCAGTAATAATCAAGAAATCTGGTTCCCTCTAATATATCATATTTATTACATTAGTACCGGGATGTCTTACATATATGCTAGAGTAATGAGTCGATCTGCGGAGCGCATGTGCTCATATAACGGTCAAAACACATGTGTATAATATACTCAATAAAACCTTAATCATAAAAAATAAATACAAAATGATCTACCCAAAGTCTACGAAGTAAGGGATGAATTTAACTCATTAGTCAGTAGTTAAGCATCACCTAAAGAGTATAGACACTTTTTATGTGAAATATTTATTAGTAGTACAATTCCCTCAAAAACATAATAATTGCTACTTAGTATTAAAAATCTTATACAATACGACGAGTGAGCCTTAGGCCAGCACACACCCATGAAAAAATAATAAGTACATCACAACATGGAAGAGCTTGTGAAAAATAAGATTAATATACATCAAGCCCGGTTTTACTGTCTGTGCTGATTTAACAAAATAGCGTCTACTTATCTTTTTAAGTAAAGTGTTCTCAAGTTATTCTAGATTATAATTGAATCTCATAAGTTTGTAGTTGAGCGTCGTCTCAAGAGTGCGCTCACTCTTCATGTGAAAAAACTCTTAGTCTGATAATTCCTTTGAAGACTATTTCATTGCCTCGTAGTATTAAAAATCTTCAAAAACACCATGGATGAGACTGGAGATATCGCAAATAAAAACAAGTGCATCACAACATGTTAGAATGACTAGTAGAAAATCAAATGAATATACCTCAAGCTGAGTTTAAGTATCTGTGCTGATTTAACATATTACCGTATTCTTATTTATTTAAGTTGATTTTTATTATATTATTAAAGATTATAATAAAATCCTTCCCTTTTTTTTTACACTAAGTATTCTGCGTGTGTTCTAAAATTCATAGATTAATATATTTATGTGTCTGAGAAAATTTACCGACATTTACTCCTAAATATCTAACTGTATGCAATAGTAATTTTAAAGGGCTTAAAAATAGGCCCCCAAAACACTTTCTATATCTCCCTAACACCCAATAACGACTACTTTATACTAACCCCCAATCCCTACTAATCTCCTACGATTTGAGGTTGAGTTCGTTTCATTTCGACGTTATTTTCATTATGACTGATTTTTGATTACCCCCAACCCAAAAAGCTTTCACAACCCACCTCCTCCCCCTTTACGATCTGTTACCCCCCTCCCCCGCCCTATACTCGCTAACTATTAACCTCCATAAGATAAGGCAAATGCCTTTTAATATCTCCGTTATTTAAATTTGGTCAACATTTTTGATCCCCGTCCCCAACAACGTCCTATTAGTCTAAGAGCCCACTGCAAAAACAGCAGGGTATAACCCAACAGCCTGAGAATTAAGGAATAGGTAGATTAGATTGCGAGGAATCGTAAGAGCCAGGGGTGCAATGTTGAACCAGGGCCAAAAGGGAGATATATTTTTCAAAAAGTTGAAAAATCATGTCACTTACCTGAGTATCGCCCAACAGGATAAAATAAAGACTACCGGGAAGCTTTTTATTCGTTATTTCGTATATAATAGGGCCTAAAGTGAGGCAGCTCGATTTTGTTGCTTGAAAATCGAGTCCATGAGTTCAGGTGGCGATGACTGCGTAAATAAATAGTGTGCTTCTGCTCGGGCGGAGGCTGTCTACTGCCAATGTTAACGCGTGTGTACACAACAACAACATTGCTTAGAGGTTAGTTGTGTTATTCCTGCGTTAGTGAATTCATTATAATTACTTAAAATAAGTATATTCTTGCTTGCAGTTTCCAAAATAATAAATGTTGACTAAAGTGTATGTGTACTCACGCACTTATATCAAGATACATAAGTTAGTGTGAACTATGCACTCTAGTGTAAACCATTTTACTACCATGTAATGATGACTCGAGCATCTCCTGATCTCTATTATTTTTAATTTCAGAAGCATTTGATATCGATGCAGAAGCTTCATGCTCATTTTGTACAGTCGCTTTTGTTGCAGCCTATTATTTAAAAAATGACACAATGCGACAGCAATCAGTGATTTTGCATGATAAATACACACAGTTATACACTGATAATAATTGCATACAAACATTTAAATTAAATGTCTGAGAAAATTCCAGCTGATCTTTAGCACAAAGTACAAAAACTTTTTTCTTGCGTTCAACATGATAAGCAGCTTCCTGCGCTGAAGCAGGCAAATGAAGCTCACCATATTTGTAATTTTTTAACTGCCTATAACTTTTGATTAATAAACATTTTCTGAACGTCTCCTCGTCAAAAGATCGCAAATTTGCATCGCCAGCACACACAAAACATTGCATTGTTCACGCTTACTTATGTATCTTGGGGGCGGGGTCCGAAGCGACGACAGTGCACTTCGACTTTGTGTCAAAACTATGACTGTTCTTTGCAGCGACGTTAATCTCGACGACAGTTCAGCGCAACGATGGCTCCGCAACGACTGTTCACTATTTCGACAGCCAATCGTAAGGCAGTAAAAACAAAAAGTCACGAAATGCAGCCTTGTAATGACATGTTTTTTCAACTTTTGGAAAAATATATCTCCCTTTCGGCCCCCGTTTAACATTGCATCCCTGGCTCTTACGATTCCTCGCAATCAAATCTACCTATTCCTAAATTCCCAGGCTGTTGGGTTATACCCTGCTGTTTTTGCAGTGGGCTCTTGGACTATATAATTTCAGAAAAAATACCACAACCCTGCTACTCGCCCCCCATTTCTTTTAACCAATTATTATGTATATACAGGTAAAGCTGTTTCTATAGTACATAGTTACAGGGTGAGAGGTGAATCTTAGCCCACTACTCCCGGTCCACCCCGCTGTCCCTTAGGTACCCCTAAATACCCCCTCGAATCATGTAGTAAAACGTTAAGTTTTGCGTGTCTTTTAATCCTGATATACTTGGGTTAGCTCGCCCCTGCTCCCTCTTGACTCTCTTAAATCGACCTTGGCTCCACCTCTTCCTTTCCCTCCCCACCTTTTACAATACTCTATTGACATTTCACTCAGTGAACGTAGACATAAAATCATTCTATTATGATTCTGAATACAAACAAATTCGGATCAGCTCTTTTTGCTTCTTATCTATCATCTTTAAAAATATAATGTTCTTACTACGATAAAAGTTGATTTACTTTGCTTAAGGCTCGACCTATTTGTCTTTTATCTTTGATGAAGAAATTTGTTTGATTTTTATTTCTAAAAGAAATGATGTTTCAAGATGTAATGTTCTCTACCTAAGAAGTTCACAGTATTATGAACTAATACATTTTTTGATCGCCATATATCCTGTTAATTCAATTATATACAACTTTTAAAGTTTATAATGATCTTCCGTTGTGTTACTAGTAGAAGTTCTTATTGCACGATCTATTTAAATAACGAGTGGAAAACCCAGCAATCTTTCTTATAATTAAGTATTTGTAATAAAGAAATTACCATCTTGTTGTATCAGTAATACAAAACAATTATAACTGGTTAATAATATTCTTATCATCAGTACAAATCGTTACTTTTAGTCTGCTTGTCATACTTTATAATCTTAAAAACGTCGGAGTACAGACAATTTGACCAGGACTACATAGAATCCACAAACTCATACTATTTGATTGAAATCATTTAATCTATAAAACAAAAATGTGTTGTATTTATTTAATATTGTGATATTTTGTATGATTTTTCAACCCGCTTGTTCTTTTAAAGTTAGATAAGACTGTAGTAATATTGAAAATTCAAATAAAATTAGGAGTAGATGACGGAAACAAAATTATTATAGCTAGCGATTTAGATGATTAGACAAAATAAGAACAAACAAAAAAAGACCCTTATGCTTGTAGCCGAAGAATATTAGAGAATAAAGATCAAAACAGTACTGGCGGAAAACTGTTAAGATAGTGCTGAAACGTGGAATTAGTAATGTAGTATAGGTATGCATGGGAAGATTGGGGAGGGGGCTAGATAGTTTTCGTAATAGAAGAAGAAAGATCAGTACTAATTTTAAATTAGAGGTGAAGACAGAGGGCTATAGTGCTGTCTAAACTTTAAGAGTACTAAGTCAAAATAATTCTGATCATCTACCGATGTCCTCTTGAAATCGCAGATTAAATTTACAAAAACGTAAGAAGAAACAGAAGCAGTAGATTATAAGAAAATAGTGATGAGGGAAAAAAGTGGAGAATATGAGTGTTAAAAAGAGTAGAAAAATTAGGAGAAAAATATTTGGATCAATCAGCTAGCTAAAGTTAAATGAGTATTTCAGAAAAATTAGATATTCCACCTAATATAATCAGACAGGTAGCAAAAAAACTGAAAATTATAAAATCAAAAGAGGCAAATGTTTGCGAAATTGATAGACAAGTTTTAAGAATGAGTGAACAGAGAAAAAAGATTACACGTAATGAAAATCATTAGACAAAAAATACAAAAGGGGGTACAATAATTATATTAAAGACAGAAAAAATTTTATAAGTAATTATTCGAGGTAAGAAAAATAGAAAAATCAAACAAAAACCAAGAAAAGTAGCAAAAAGCAAAATTCAATCAAGTTATGGAAAGCGATTGGAAAATTATAACCCATGAAAAAAAAAAGACAGAAATAAAAAAGGCTTGGAAGAATAGGTTTAAAATTTGTAAAACGACGACATTGAGACGTGCTAAACCGTTGACCAAAAAAAAAGGGTACGAGAATCAGCAGCAAAGTCTGAAAGGATTTGAATAACGGTACATCGAATATCAAAGTATCGATAGGGCCAAAAACGAAAAAACCACAGAAGAATACGAAATTACTGGAAAAAGCTTTAAAAATCTGCCTATGAAATTGTTGTTAACAAAAACAGAGACACCGGCTCTGTCAGGTCGAAGGCACAGTCACACACACACAATGTAAGTCTTGGTACTGGCGCAATCCAGACACGTGCTCGACGTAAATGTTCCTGGACCATCGCACATCATCCCCGCATACTAACTGCCGATGCCCAGCAGGCTGAGGACTCTCTCGTTTCGGTCGTCCCAGCTGCCCAGCGCTCCCACGACGAACGCTGTACGTAAAAATCTGCCTATTACGCTGCCTAGGTTATGCTTTTGTGTTAACTTTGGTTGATATTTTGTTTATGTAATCAGTTTTGTCTAGACACATAGTCTTACTATCTTGGTTAACTTCTATATTGGTGCCTAAAAACTTTTTAACTGGTCCAATATCTTTAGTTGGAAAAGCTGTACTTATCTTGTTTTTGAAGTCAAGGCGTGTATTGTCATTATTGGTAAGAAAATAAAATATCATCTGCAAAAATTGCTACGATTATAAGGTATGGGTCCTTTACAAGATAATACAGGCAAGCATCATTTTGTGATCTAGTGAATCCCATGGACTGGAACGCTCGGTGGATTTTGTGGTTTCACACGCTGCTTCCCTCTTTCAGACCATATAGTGCTCTCTTCAGCTTGTAGAAATGATCGGGGTGGATTGGATTTTCAAAACCTGGTGGCTGCTGTAGGTAAACCTCTTCTTCAATTTGATCATGTAAAAAGGCCGTTTCTATATCTAAATGATAAATCGACACTTTTGATCTGGTTAATGCTGCCAGGAGAAGACGAAGTGTTGGAATTCGAAGTACAGGAGCGTATGTAGAGTGGTAGTCTAAACCCTTTGTTTGAGAAAAGCCTTTAGCTACCAATCTGGCTTTGTAAAAAACCTCACCAGATTCATAAAATTTCTTTTTGTATACCCACTTCACTTCTATTGGTTTTTTACCTTCTGGCAGCTCTTCCAGTGTCCAAACATAATTAGTATGTATTGATGACATTTTTTTTCATGGCGTCGTACCATTGTTTACTTTCGGGTTCGTCCATGGCTTTTTGATAGGTTAAGCTTTCTGGGTCGTCGAGTTCAGCCGAATAGAGCATGAAATCACGATAGCGCTCGGATTCTTTTCTTGTACGTTGTGGACTGGTGTCTTGCATATTTGTGTTTTCACTTTCGGAAAAAAGGTCTTGTTGTTCATCTGTCTGAGGCACTTTCATTAGGTTGTGCCATTGATTGGAAATATCAGGACTAGATTCCAATGTGGTATCCAAAACGGCATCAAAGAAGTGTTTAGTTGAGCTTGGCGTAAAGGAAGGCTCAATGAATTTGACATCTCGCGCCACAATTATTTTTTTGCTGTTTCATTCCATAGCTTGTAGCCTTTCTGGTTCACAGGATATCCAACAAAGATAAACTTTGTTGTCCTTGAATCAAGCTATGTCTGAAAATGTTCTCGGATCAGTGAGTAAGCAGGGCAGCCAAAACTCTAGGGTGAGATATATCTGGTGCTTCTCCTGTCCACAGTTGATAAGGAGTTAGGCCTTGAAGACTCTAATGCAGAGATCTGTTGTAAGGGTAGACTGCTGTAGATATTGTTTCTGCCCAGAAATGTCTACCTATGTTAGCAGTCAACATCATAGATCGAGCCTTGTCCAACAAAGTTCTGTTGATGCGTTCTGCAGTTCCATTCTGCTCGGGATTGTAAGGTACTGATGTTTGACGATTTATGTCTTTTGCTTAAAAGAGATTTTGTAAATCGTTACTTAAATATTTACGTCCGTTGTCACTTCTAAAAACCATAACTGTTCTTTCATAATGATTTTCAACATATGCTAAAAATTGTTTGATAGCCTTGGTAGCATCTGATTTTTGTTTTAGCAAGTAAATGAATAGGATGCGTGAGTAATCATCTAAGAGCGTTATGAAATACCTGAAACCTTCTCTTGAAATATATGGTATCTCGCAAACATGACTGTAGACAAGGGCAAGTTTGTGTTTTGTCTGACTTAAGCTTGATTTAAAAGGAGCTTTTGTAGTCTTTCCTTGTATGCAATCTTCACATTTTTTCAGCGTGTTGGGGTTTTTGAAATTAACTATATGTTCTGGGTTTTCTTTTAGGACAGTTAAGTACTCATAGTTTATGTGACCAAGTCTTATGTGCCATAGGTTTACATCCAGACTGGCTAGATTCACTTGTGAGGTTTCTCATTTATTGACACTAGTGTATTTATAATTGTCTGCATTCAATTTATAAATATTGTATTTAAGACGCATACCACTCATCACTAGTGTATCATCATTTTTATACAGAAGTCACATGTTTCTTGTAAACTCTACTTTACAAAAAATTTTTATTTTTTTTTTTATTATTATTATTCATTGAGGGTGAGTGTAGAAATTATTTATATCAATGAATGTATTTTAACACGTACATGATTAAAAGTGATTTTGCTGGTAATAGTTATGTATATGCAGATTGATGATTGATAGTATATTGTATTATTGTATATGGCAGATCCCAACCTATAGTGTAATAAGTATATGATAAAGCGTCTGTACATCATAGTATATTCCGCCCAGCTCGCGGGGCCTGCATTATCGCGCAGTCTCTGGTACCAGTGACAATCTGACATCTTTCTGTGCACTTGTGCCAGTGCTTTTGACATTTTTCGTACAAGCGTGCCAGTGACACACGGTCTGTTAACCTCAGCTCTCGCACAGCCTCTCGCGTCAGACCATGTCCAACGCGAGCAACAACGTGAAGATCGGCGCCTTCGGAGCCAGCCTTATTAACGTAGTCGCTAACAACACTGGCGGCAATAACAACAATAATAACAATACCCAGGGGCGGCAAAACCGCTATGGTCGGTGTGGTGCAACCACAGCTGAATTTTGAGTAAGTATGGAATTCCATACCTGAAAATTAGGAGACCGAAAT